>JAAXYX010000015.1:0-127467 GCA_036851915.1 Ptenothrix huangshanensis | reverse complement strand
AAAACTAGTGATATATTTAATAGGTTATACTATTGATGTTTTTGTAATAGAGATTTCTATTACAAAATAATAGGCATCCGGTAAATCTCGGTCTATTTTTCTTAGCGTGTACCTGTATCGTATCACCCTCAAATTACAATACTATAGCAATATCTTCAGCAGGAAATTCAGAATACTGTACCCTTTTAGGAGAGAGGATTAAAGAGAAGGGTACTGGTCTACGGTGTTCTCTACCATTGTCAAGGTGTTCTCTATTTCGAAGCCCTTCTCTACTCCATAGTCTAAGGTGTTCTCTACCTCCAAAATATTCTTTACTTTACTGTATTAAACTACTGGGGTAGAGAACACGTTAGACAGTCGGGTAGAGAAGGGTTTCAAGGTAGAGAACACCTTGTAGACTGACAGGTAGAGAAGAAATTTCGAGTAGAGAACACCGTAGACCAGTACCAAAGAGAAGCATTTTCTTAGATTGTACAGTAAACGGCTGGAGTATTTTACCTTACAAAAATTAAACTAGAAAACTAGAATAAATGACCAGTGGTTCGGTATTGTTACCACATTTATTATATTATATACCGGAATTGAATTTAAGTTAAAGGGCGACTATGATGTATGAGGAGACTGCTGCCCTACACTAATACTGTTGTTTTTTCCAGGATTGTTGTGTTAATTCAGGTAACAGGTGAGTATCAGTCATGAATGATTAGGTATGCTGAATGTAAATAATTAAGTGGGCCCTGGACTCGGGATTGGGATGAAGATATTATGTAAGCACCTGGTGGGAGCATGAAAAAGTGCTCGGGGCAAACAAAAATAGTAAATATTGTGCTTGGCTGCCTAGTGCATATATAACCTGTGTAATTATTTGCCATTTGGTAATTCATTAGGTAATTGCCTTGAGTCGCCTGCAAAGTGGAAAGTGCTTTGGAATTTCAACTGGTTTGGTATGACTGGTGTTGAGAGGTGCCCTTAATTGGGGTTGGTAATTGTGATTGAGAATCATATTGTAATTTGGGAAGATTGAGATACGGTGTTTGTAAATGTAATGTGATGTTGAGAATTAGGGCCGAGAGAGATTGAGCATTGAGAATATTGAGATTTTGGTTGGAGGGGAGAGAAAGGAAATATTTGTACGAAGTGGAAGGGACGTGATCACGTTACTCAGTCCGCCACCTAACGTCCTATTTAAATCATTCTACAAGGATGGCTGACGAAGATTGGAGTAACCGATTTTGTCTTCTTTAAAACAATTAATTTACCTCTTTCTACTAATTATAGTTTTACTTTTCTACCCCAAAACTCTAGATCTGTATCCAGAGTGTGATTTACGTGCAAAATTTAACTCGTGCTTTTTGTATTTTGTTTGTGTAGGAGGTTCGGGTGCGAAAACTCGTGGTGCTGTGCCTGCCGTGGCGGATAAATGGGACGGTGAGGATGAGGATGATAATGATATCAAGGTAAGACTCACAACCTTCAAACGTTTCCAATACTCACATATTTTTCAGTTTTTTCCTCCTTTCAACTCATATCAGGGTTAAGTTTTTTACTCCACATGTCCACGTTGTCTGAATCATTAACAATCTTTCCTGGGATATGGCTCAATCACCCGTTTCAGTGGGTCAATCTGCTCCAGTTTACATTCATATGCTGTATTTATGTATGGTCGGGGGATGTGATTGTGTGCATATGCGGCTCCGAGTAAAAGTCGATGTCGATTACGTTTCACCAATTTAAATGTAGGATGATGTGAGACGTAACTTCCTTTACTTTCTGTCATTGACCAAGACTTTCATTTCAGCCTTTCCTACCATTACCAAGTACTTTTAATCCTTATAGTCAACAATACTACGTGTCGGAAATACTTTCATTTCACCTTATGGTGAATGTGCAATTTAATTATGTCAGTGTTAATTTATCAATTGAAGAGTATTATTGTGTACTAGTCACAGTACCGTGTACCCTCCCATCATCATGCAGGTTCTATTTGCAAGCTGCTGAAACAAATAATTAACTTTGCTTTTAGGATAACTGGGATGACGAAGACGAAGAACCCCAGCCGGCTCAATCCTCTGTTCCCACTGTAACTAAAAATAAACATAAAACGAAGAATAAGATTGCTGAAAAAGAGCGGCTGGAAACGGAGGCAAAGTTAGCTAAACTAAACCTGAATAGAACTCCCGAGGAAATTGCTGCGGAAAAAATACGACTGGAAAAATTGAAAGAGGCTGCGGAAATTCGAGGAATTCAAGATGCGTTTGGTTAGTTTTATGGCCAACGATAAGTTTCTTTTGGAAGTGTTATTGTTTCACAAATTTTATGCCTAACTTCGCTTTCAGAGTAATTGATAGGAATATTCTGCTTACCTCTATTAGTAGATATTATGATTTGAGTTTTGGCATTTTGGCACCAAGTGAGGAAGAGGTGCAGCCGATTAATTAAAATCATGTCATATGCATAGATTTTGAATAAGGTTATTAATATTATGTGAGTTTTGGGATTGGTTTGATACTTCAAAACTTATAGAAATCATTTGTTTCCCAAATTACTTCGCTTACTTGTAAATTGCTCTCTTTTGCTTTCACAAGCACAAACAAAGTATAATGATTTATTTCATTATTTCGGTTCGTATTTCTTTCGAATTTCCTGACTTTATATTAGACTAACTTATAAGTCGTGTAGATCGTAATTAGGCTATTAGGCATCGTGATCCTTATAAGTATTAAATGAGTGGTAATTGTTGAAAGCGCGGAATGGGTGATGTTAAGCATAGAAAGTACAAACATTATAATATCAATGAGACTTGAATTAAAATTAGTAATAATTGCAATACATAATGTGGTATGCAAGTGGATCATTGGAGTCACACGGTAGCTTGTGTTTCAAGGGTGCAGAATGAGCTTGTTATTTGTATGTTAGGTTTTTGGAAACAACTACATGCTTGAAACGTTGGAATCGTGACTAGAAACATATTATGTATTTTCAGGCTCCACAGAAATTAATAGCTTAGACCCTCAGACCAAGGATGATTTCGATGAATTGCGTAAAAGACTTGTGGCTGATTTGACTAGACTTGAAAAACGTACATTATTTGAAGATTTCCTTGAGGACTTTATACAGGATTTGTGTCTCTTTTGTAAGTGCCATTTATTTTCCCTCCTTCGAATTTGTTTCTATTTGTGCTGTCATGTAGGGTGTCAAAACACTTGCAGTTTCATGGCCAATGACAGTGAATGTTATTAATAAAATTTGATATTGTTCCGTTGCAGTGCCCAGTCGTCGGTTAAAAAAAGTCAAGACCTCAGTAGAAGCCTTGTATTTTGAAAAGAGTAAAAGTGAAAAAGCATTAGGAAGTAAGACATCCACAAGTAAAGCGACGGGATTCAAAAACAAAGCGAAGCTGAATGTGGAGGGTGATCGTGCTATGCTCAAGCCCTACGACGATGTGGATGATTTTGAAGATTTCATGTAATTTTTTAAGCGTAGTATCATAACCAAGCTCGACACTGAATACACAGCCTATGCATCAAATTTTGTAACATCTTGCAAGAGCAATTGAGTGAGCAAGTATTCTACTTTGATTTGGCTTTTCCACTACATCTGTGCTGTTTGCTATAATTAATTATGTATGAATTCGTGTTACACTTTTTCAATCCAATTCAATTTACGAAATTTCGGCATATTATAATCATTGTTAAATTTCAGCAGTTTCGATGGATTAAAAGAAATGAAAGATTGTAAACCCACACGTGGACTTGTCTTCTCCAATTTTTTCACTTACTAGATTGATAGCATCACCTATGATAATAATAATTCGCAAGTTACGATTTCTGTCATGGATTTTCCTGTGTGTCACTTGTCACGGTTTCGGCGGAAGGTGTAATTAATTATGTGTATATGTATATATACCTCGATCCTGATTATTGTATTTGCAGCCGAGAAAGCTTAAGAAAGTAACGTCATTTTGGATTCACCATGCAGCCTTAAAATTGGAAAAATCTTGTACATTATATTACTTTTTATTCAGATTTTTATACTTTTGCAAAGGAGAACACGATGGATGTATTGGCTAAAATAGATAATGGAAGAAATATTGATTGAAAAGTTCACAATAATCATAATTTAAATGGTTCAACGCTTGAATAAAAAAAACTTTCAATTATGTACGTGCTTGCTACTCTACTGCTCTAATTTAAATATCATAAATATACTTAATTACATTTTTATTTTAGTATTTTGCCCATTAACTTCTGTAGCACGAATTATTTTGCTAAGTAAAATAAACGAAATCATTGGAAAACTTTTAACGTACATAATATAATTACTTATGACGTACAAACGATAATTCAAGTTTTTAATTAATTAATTAATTAATTAACTTAATAATTACATACGTATCGTACTGGTTATAGGATAAAAACGCTTGGGTCTCGCCACTTGGTTTGTTCAACTTGAGTAAGGTAATTGGAGTAGCAATAGTAATTAATCGTAGACCTGTATTAAAATGAAAATCACTGGAAAATATGTATACGACGATACAATTCAATTTATTTTAATTACGAAACATCATTGCTCATACACTTAACGGTTAACTAGGATAAAAACGTTCGATATTTCATTAAATTTATTTTGTTCAACTTGACCGTAAGGTTATTAGTTATTATTATATAATTATTATAATTGCCTTATTCAACTCCAAATATCCAAATCAGCCAGCGTTGAGGTTTGTGTTGAAATTGATGTTGATTTTAATATTCACGATGTCATTCACGTTGACGGTTCCACTTCGACGAGGACTCAGTTTCATGCGCATGTGTTTCATTCCAGTTTTCGTTTATCGTTTAATTCTTGAGACAATCCATTCGAGACCTTGCGTAAGGCCTTCGCCGGTTAGAGCACAACATGGCTGAATTTGCCAATGACGCGATTTATACTTATCTAGATTCAATTCACGACTAATCAAAGCTGGAGATAAGGACGATCTGCAACAACAAAATACATTCCTTTACATAGAATCCAATTCTAAATATGTGCATACATTTGCCACCAATAAATCAGAAAGTTGAGCGGTGCTAAAATTTAATTATACTGCCCTATGACTCTCGCCACATGATCAAATCATAAAATTAACGATATCGTGGCATACCAGCATCATGATTGAGTACACGTAATGTAACTGTTTGAGCAAATAAAACTGTTCGCAATTAGATTTAACTTACTTGACATCCTGTTTATTTGCGAGGATAAGAAAGCTAGCTGATTGTAAATCATCGCATGACATGAGACTATCTAACTCTGAGCGCACTAAAGTCAGCCTCTCGCTGTCCGTCGAGTCAACCACCAGTATCACAAACTGCAAAAGAATTTAAAACATTTCAACAACAATTACAATCCGTCACATCCAACAACTGGCGCACAATTATCCCACATAATTCCAACGTAATTACAACCACAACCCAGATGCCAAACTTTCAATTAAATAAATATTATCATTATTAGATAATGCCGATCTAATAAAACTAGAGCTGTAGCACCAACCTCGACATTTATAAAATAAGTAGTCCATGTCTGTCTCAGACTTTGCTGTCCACCCAAATCCCACATTACGAAGTGGATATTTCTAAAAGTAACTTCTTCAACATTGGACCCGATTGTTGGAGACGTTTGTACCACTTCGTTCATGATCAACTGATACAATATCGTCGTTTTGCCCGCATTATCCAGTCCAAGTATAACAATCTTGTGTTCTGTCAATCAATACCACCAGCCAATGACAACAACGACCAAAACCACAGACAACAGCTCAAACAATACATTATTTTCATATTCTCGTAAAATTCACTTCCACTTGCAACTTGAATTTGAATTACAAAACAAGCTCTCACAGTCAGTAAAAGACCAAAATGTGACAATTACGAATGATGAACAGGAAATACCATGTGGGAATGCTTGCCATGTGGAAATTTTCTAACTCTGACACCTGAGTAACTGACAATAAGGTACATTCACACTGAACCTAAACACAGTTGGCAGTGGAATAAATATCAAATTTCGAGTTAATAAAGGATTAATAAAAACGCACAACATACCTTCATTTCCAAAGAGTGCCCATATCTTAGAAAAAATTAATCCCATTTCAACTAAAATGGAAATATATGGAGTAACTACGCTACTCTAATCGCTGACTGAGGACTAACTTGTCTAGGTACGGGCTAGGAGCTATGATTGAAGGAGATGAAGCTCGACATTAAATTGGCGAGGAACGAAGAAGGAAGGAGAAGAGGAAGTGAGCACCGAGAATCAGGTGTGGAAGGAATCAAGGAGTTAGGACAGGAAGGGGGTTTAAATGAGCAAGTGTTTTATTATAATTGGAGAAGGTAAAAAATAAAAATAAAAATACTGGTGAGTTGTGGTTGTAATGTGGGTTCCATGAGGACGAGGAGAGTGGTTTGAGGATTCGAGTCGATCACGGATTCATGCACAGGCCACGGGAGAGACGGAGACTTTCACTTGTGAAATCCTCGCATTCGTTCTTCCGCGCCAAAAACCTAGTGGATCGTGTCATTTGTTGAGGTCATTGCAGTCTCCGCCTCGTCGACAATGCGTCATCCAAGTGGGGCAAGTTGCCGTCATCACCGCCAACCACTCACTCGGCGTCCACAACCTCCGTCCTTCGTCTTCAGCAGCTCTTCCTCGCCGCACCCCCTTCCAACTGACACCCAAAATGCCCCAAAGCTTTTCCAGATGTCTTCAGCTCCCACGTCCACCACTTCCCTCCCTTTCATGCTCTGTCCTCTATATCCTCCAAAACCGGCATCTTTGTCTACTCAGCTCCAGCCCAGTTGAGTCCAGTCCAGTCCGGAGATCCAAAATTCTAAAAAAGCTAGAAGTCAAGTCCAAAGGAAATCCTCAAGTCAGTCAATTCTCCAGAGTGTGATGACGGAAGACAGCTTCCGGTCCGAAGCAGCTCCATTCATTCATTCTGTACCAACACATAATATTATCTTAAATGCCAGTAGTCAGCATTCCTTCCTTAGACGATTTTACAATAATGTACTAAAAAAACTAACAAAGAAATACATTCTTGGAAAGAATAATTCCTAGTTAGGTAATTTTAATAAGTCGTTTATAGCATAAAGGTAATTAACTATATTTCATGTCATTGTCATAATGTCATCTCATCGTTGCCATCTGTCATTGCTTTGTTTTCCGATTATTCTCAATTACATCACACATTTGACTTGACATTCCTCTCTGTGTCTGTCCCAGTCCCTGCCCTATGCTCTGCAATATGAATTACCTGGCCTACCTGGTGTGTGTTTAACGAAGGATGAAGGAAAGCGAATGGGAACGGTGATTTGATGGAAAAGGTAAATATTTGGCATCATGACCCATCCATCCCTATCTTAAGTCTATAATCCTACACCTACGTTAATCAGCAATCAGCAGTGATGGTTAGTATGTATATCACGGTGGTTATGGTTTCGGACGCGATCATTTGAGTGGATAATGTGAATATGATTATGCTAAGGGGAAAAAATAAAACGTTAATGAAAAGGTGGGAGAGTGAAATGCTGTATGTCGAATGTGACATATGTGTACATTGCCATTGCTAGTGTTAATCCCAATTCCTGGTAATGCCTGCAATAGTTGTTCAAAGTCTGAGCGAATAGTCAGATAAAAACTGAAAAATAGTACGGAATATATACAGTCAGATAATTACAGATGGTTCGTAGTCAAATTTTGCAGTTTGGTTGTCATTTATAGCTTAAGTTAAATCTTATTTTTTGCAAGCTATCATCAACTGTCATAGTCATCGTATTTATGTAATGTTGAATGTTTAATATTTAATGTGACGGGAGTGGAGTGGAGTTGTTGCATGTTGTTGCATGACTTTCCTTGCTTGTCGGTGCATGTTTCCTTGTTTCTGGTATTGTAATTAATATTGCGTTGTAGTTCCTATACTTGACTCGTCCTGCCTGTGTGCTGAGTAGTATGCGATATTTCTGTCAGTATTATTTTATGAGTTGTGTTTTTTAAACCTGCTTTTGGTTTTTGTAGGCGATGTATTCGTATGTACGCTGTGGCTGATTGGTGATTCTGAGTACCAACAACTAACCGTAAGTGTAGCTATAAATACATGGAATACCACTGGGGATTGTGGATCGTGGTTTGGTTCATGTGTCGGTTGACTTGGGCTGGTCGTTTCCGTTGCGACTCAAGTCCAGTGAATTATGTGAAATATTGAAATATTGAAATTGGTGAAATGTTGACGCTGTGTTGATGTTGGATGTATGTAGCTGATGGTTGAAAGAAATGTAATGCAGGGTGCTGTGGATGATGTGGTAATTGTTATTGTAACGGACGGTTTGGTTTGATGTATGTGTAGTTTAGAGCGGATGCTGAAGCTGATACTGATGCTGATTGCTGAGTGGATTTACCTTGATTTGCTTACGACTGCTGATTGATATTTGGTGGCGGTTGACTTTCGCATCTGATGTCAAGTCAAGTCTCAAGTTAAATCATCGCTGTTGCTCTTGTGCTAGCTGTTAAAGTTGAAGTTGTAGAGTGTGTATGGAGTCAGTGTTGTTTGGAAGATGAGAGTTTGGAGGAATTGTGCTAGAGCATAGAGGAACGGGCAGTGCACTGTACTGTCATCCTGTACAGCACCCAGACAATAGAAGAGGTTACAGAGATTACAGACTGACAGTGGAGCTGAAGCTGTGAAGCCGTGAATGCTTTAACACTCCTTTAGCATTTGATGTTTGACTGTGAAGATTGGTTTTTGCCGATGTTGTTGATGTTGTTGGAGCATTGAGTGGAACAGATACTCGGATACTTGGGAATACTTTTGAGATACTGCTGTATCGGAATCTGGTGTATGTTGTGCATCTCTTAGGCATCTCTTGTGACTCAGACAGGATAGATAGACTGGTGGGACACGGCCGGGGATTTCTTGACGAGTCTGTCTTGACTCAACCCATTAGATTGTGTGCATATTTGATCCACAGAGGATACTTACTCTTCTTACCCTGTGACTCTGAGTCGCTTACACCTAGCATCGAGTGAATAACTGAAAACCTCCAAGACTCAAGTGAAATACTGAAAGGACTGAAAGCCAATACGCGTCCAAGTGCCGAGGATTTTTTGTCTTCTACTCCACCCTAAAGAGCTTAGTCACATTCAGAATTACTTACTCAGCTCAGTGCTGGCTGCGAAAGCCTGAAGACCAAGAAGAGACCAACAGACGAAAAGACCAACAACTGCAACAAACCCAAAGCCCAAGACAACTCACAAACTCACAAGTTGTACACAGCCGAAAGAGAACTCAAGTCGAGATCGCGAATGGCAAGATGAACAGTCATGAGTTGGAGTCCAAGTCCAAGTACTTACAGTTGACAGTTGAACATGTCTTTATAGTTTGATTCAGTTACTTGTTCTTTCCCTTCTTACAATTAGTTGTTAGTTCATAGTTCTTGTCTGGTCTTCTTCTTAGTTCCTCCGCTGCCTAGAACCCTTTGTTTTTTCTCGATGACAAAGAAAAAAAGAAACTCTAATTTTATTTATTTATGTGAATGTGATCGTGGACTGTGATCCAACACCAAGTACCAAACGACAACCAGCTAAAAACAAACTGTTCACTCTACAATCATATCAACATTGTGCATTCTGCTAGTGCTGATTGCTATTATTTCTTCTTTTTTGAGCATCGATTGACTGGTGTCCGTCATTTGTCATTTATTGTCGCACTTTTTTCAGTTTCTACTCGATTGCAGTCTTGAATTTTCCACAACAATAGACACGACAACTAAATATTTACCATATAAACGATTGCACAGCTACACGCTTCATTCTCGTCGTGGTCCTGTTCGAGTTTTTCCCATTTTTGTGAGTAATTCATACGCCGCACTGACTAGTGTGACTCGTGAATGGCAACGGATAACAAAATTCCAAGAGCACAACGTCAAACCAAAATACCAACTTTCAATTGCTGCAGTAAGAGTTGAGTGTGCTAGGCGGAATTGTGAACGCTGCTCCTTCGGTTACGTGTGCTTCATTTAATTCAACAGTTATTTAATTCATAGTCACAGAGTTGTGTATTATAATTTCTAGCGTATAGTTATTAAGATATTTATGCAGTATTAAAGTTGCGGTTGCCATTTGGTCGTGTGAGCTAGCAAGCAGTCGAAGCAAAAGGTGACAAACTTACTCGATTATGCATCAACTATTCCAACTACTCCAGTTCTAATTTTGATAGTGACTAATCTTGTGTCACAATTATTCGCGATTTATTAGAATACATCTAGTACGATTATGATTATCAGTAGGGGCTCGAATATATTGCCGATACTTCCACTAGAAATTGTACATTGACTCGGCTAATCCAAAACTGCCTGCAACTCGTTTCAAGTTCTTTATATTTCATTTAGATTTAAGCTGCAAACATGGTGGTCACAGCGAATAAGCCGTCACATCAAAATACAGTTCAAAATAACTCCCAGGCCCAGCAGAATGCGGATAATTCATCCAGTGATCCCGATCTAAAGTATTTGGTCGTGGACCGAAATGTCATCAATGACCCTGCGAGTCAGGCGGAGTGGACACAGAAGCGATTGGTCTGGGTTCCTCATGAAAGGGATGGGTTCGTTGCTGCTGGGATCAAGGTGTGTACATACATTATTCACGCTATTCTTTTGAATAAATTTGCATCAAAATCGACATGGATTATATTTTAATTCTTACATACATTGATATCATTTTATTTTACGATATGTACTCAGTTGCTCATGTTTCTGGCTTTTGCATGGTTACAGGCGGAAACGGGAGATACCGTGGAAGTGGAGGTTGTGGAAACTTCCAAGCGGATGACTGTCAACAAAGATGACGTTCAAAAGATGAATCCTCCGAAATTCGATAAGGTGGAAGATATGGCTGAATTGACATGTCTCAATGAAGCCAGTGTTCTTCACAATATCAAAGATCGTTATTACTCTGGCCTCATATATGTAAGTTAAGACAAACTTCTACATCATATTCATGTACCAGTCATGTCAAGATTTCTGAAAATCAGGTTTAACAATTATGATGATGTTAAGCGATTGCTGATTTGTAAAAAATTGAAATGATTGCAGACGTACAGTGGACTGTTCTGCGTGGTAGTGAACCCATACAAGAGACTACCAATCTACACGGAGAAAATCATGGAGTTGTACAAGGGCAAAAAACGGCATGAAGTTCCTCCACATGTTTTTGCCATCACAGACACTGCTTACCGATCCATGCTTCAAGGTAATTTCTCTTTTCATCCCCTCATCAATTTTTATTGTCATCGCTGCAGCATCAATCTGTCAGCCGTTTTCGTCTCATTCCCGAATTTGAGACTCGACTTCGAATCCTCATCATTCTTGCTCCTCATTACCTCTCACATTCTCCAAATCTCTAACCATTTTTTGTACTGGTTCTCCTTAAACAATTCCGCTATCACAATCGCATGCCTAGGTACAGTTAAAAAAGTTGAGCAAAAGTTGAGGATGACAAGAGCGGATGCTATGCGCATTTTATGTCGAGTATTTATTGCATCCCCACACACAATCTAGATTCCAGAAAGGTAAAGTAGTCCAACGAAATTGATACATTGATCTCGTAAAAAGTCTCACATGACAGTCCGAAGTTGATGGGAATCTACGTGGTGGACTTGAACTGAGAGGAGCATTAGTATGAGCAATGGCTTGGGACTACGTGTGAGTAGATAAGGAGCTCATGAAAGATTAGATTGGATTGGATAATGATACGATGATAATAAATTCATAGTTTGATGAATAAAAATAATGGTTAAATTGGTGGTAGATGGTCAGGGACAGTAATGATTGGTGGATTGTAGAAGGTGCATATAAGCCAGTGACATGAACATAACGTGTGGTAAAGAGATAATGATAATGGTAATGTTCTGATGTTATAAGATGATGATATTATTATTAGCAAGGGGCCAGTGTGAGCAGTTGACTTGGTGGTATGTAGGTAGTTGGAGAAGGTAGTTGCGCTGGGACTACTTAAAGGTGGATACTTATAGTTAAATGATTAACAAGTCTAGAAAATGCTCAGATTTCCAACAAAATGAACCATCTATGGGACTTGTCTTTCTCATGCTTATTTCGGTGAACCCGTTCACTGTTTGCTTTGGTAGTTGCTGTGGAGTTGGTAGGACAGGAGAGGACCAAGTAAGAACCAAAAACGAAAAGAGCAAAACCAATATGGCCAATTGTACGGTGTGACTCCTTTTAAGGGATTCCCTTTTAATAATCTGATTGTGAGCGGGGCAAAAAGGATTTGGACACTCCAATTGAATTGATAATGAGAGAATAGAGAAAAGAATTGTAAAGCTCCTTCTATGGCCACGAAACATTTTCCAATCCTCTCTTCTTTCAGCCTTCTCTCTCGTCTTTGACTTGGTTCCTTATCTTTTCCTATTCTGGTCATCTCATCTCTCGTCTCCGTTGGCACACATAGCTGTTCCCTTCTATCTGTACACAAGACGGTGCTCTCACAAACACACATTGCCAACCGTTTAAACAGTTACACAGTCGTACATACGTGTATAATTACAATTACCTGTCAACTGTCTATCTACTTACACACGTCATTATCTGTCCGCGTGTAACGTGCTAATACTCGTAATATGATCTCAATAGTAACCAAGAGCCAATAACCAGCAACCAGCATTAGCAACCACAAAAATACAACAAGGTATTTCAAATATAAATTCCTTTATGCCGAATACCAGCGCAGCCTATTTTCTTCAGAGTTCCTCCACTGCTTATGCATCACATCATTATTATCGATTATCGATCTTCCTCTGCATTATATTCTATTTGAACGTTAGTTTGTGGCAATAATGTTTTCTATATTAATAATTATGATGATTTGAACTATTCCCAATGCCTGTCCTCCACTCTGCTGTCTCTCTCACTACTTTCCTATCTCTTGTTTTTTCTTTCTCATCTCTGTCCTGAGCACTGTTATTCTTCGTACGTTCTTGTGTTCTTCTCTATTCTCTCTCCTATCAAGATCTGTAGTCGTACCTCCCGGCTATTTTCTATCCTTCCATAATATGCACACACAGACAAACATACAACTTGAAAAGCCTTCATACGTCGTCCATCCATATAATGTTCGACAAACTGATGCTGTCAAGTCAATTTGCTCAGTTTTGCTTGAAAGTGAAGTGTAAGCCTTATTTGAAGGGCTTGTGTGGAGGAATTTTCCATTTTAATCTTTCGTCAATCATCAATAAATTAATTTGTTTTACATCATATCCATGTACCTAAACTACTAGTTAAATACTTGCCTATTGCTGCTGCTTCGCTGCTAATTGAAGTGGCACGTTATTATAAATTTATTATTTATTACTTGACATCACCGCAGGGCTCGTAAGACAACAACTACGATTCCGCAATCACTGCCATCAACTTCGTTTTAAATCCTTGTGTCATATGTGTATATACCTACGGGTGGAAGGAGCAGAATGTGTGCGATGATTAAATGATAATTGCATCTGTCTTACCTCATTACCTTCTCCTATTATGCTCATGATGATAGTGTTGCCTTTTACGTCCATTCCAGATCGGGAAGACCAGTCAATCTTATGTACGGGAGAATCGGGCGCAGGCAAGACGGAAAATACGAAAAAAGTCATTCAGTATTTAGCGTATGTTGCTGCCAGTAAACCGAAAGGACAAGGACCTGACCGCATTTCTATCCACAACTCTACC
This sequence comes from Ptenothrix huangshanensis, assembly GCA_036851915.1. Taxonomy (NCBI): domain Eukaryota; kingdom Metazoa; phylum Arthropoda; class Collembola; order Symphypleona; family Dicyrtomidae; genus Ptenothrix; species Ptenothrix huangshanensis. Next base: position 113,701 of record JAAXYX010000015.1, on the reverse strand, counting down.
GTAATTCTCATTTTTTCCCCATGCAGCTCACATCTTTTTGACTTTTTCAAATTTTGTAGTTAGTCAGTTCTGGTGTTTTTAATTCGCATTCAACCCTTTTTTCCCATGTATTTTTATATATTTACATGACAGTATCAAAGCTTTTATTCGAGTAATTATTGCATCTTCTTAATTGTATGCGATAGCCATATAAGTGGTGATTTTATCGGTTGTTTAAGTTATCTTAATTTCTTTTATTTAATTATTACCTTCTGTAGATATTGAAGTTAGTTTAGTTTTTACCTTATTACATCTTCGTTCTATTTCAGTGAATATATTGAGCCCAGCTTTATTATGTTTAGTTTATTTATTTATTCTTTTTAGGAAAAGGTTTTGGGTAGAATTCCACATCTGTGCGATAATAACCTAGGTTAAAGTAAATGGTATTGACGTTCGTAGTTGGTAGTTGCATGAAATGTGCCACATCATGACCATGGCCAATGCATCTGACTATGGCATTATATTATGTAGCTTTACTATTTTCTCAAAACGATTCAATTTTCGATTTGGTTAGATGACATCAGTTGCGATTTCTTTGGCCGATGTTTTCTGCAGTTAAGGCATTTGATTTGTTTTGAATTTCGATTAGGACGTAGGATGAGTGTATGTTTTGAAAATGTGAATTGAAAGCATGATACTTTACAGGGTCAGTTTTCCGAAGTGTTTGATAGCTTTTGAATTATTGTAATTCTGTAATAATTCAATAACCGATTGATTAGTTTCGAATTTTCTAAATAGACCATTAAAATCAAAGAAACAATGTCCAATTTGTGAACGCACGAATTGCGATATTGCATAGGGAAACAGTTCCTTTATTCATTCGATGGCGTATAATGGAGAGAGAGAGAGAGTCGTTGTGTTTTGAAAATCGTATGATGCGCATGATGAATTGCTTAGTATTTTCCTTATTTTTCTCTGCTATTCTGATTTTTTGTAGAACAATACTGTAGACGAACGGTTTCCTCCCATTTTCAATATTGTAAGTTGGACAGTACAATTTATCACATCAAAAACATTTACTGCTTATTACTTTCACTGGTTGTCTGTCTGTTTACGCTTTCGATGTTTCTCACGCCCCGCAAAACTAACACGAAAGTGCTTTTACACTACATGTTGCCTTACCTGCCCTAAAGCTTACCATTACCATCATCGCACCGTAACGTAATACTGTTTTGACTTGCTTAAGTGCTTTGTTCCATTACTTTCTAACTCCGTGTTATTCACCGAAAATAATGTTTTTGTAAAGCCTAATCATTATCATGCATTTTTTCATGTTTTTTTCACGTGATTTACTAAATTTGTAAATATACGAATGTAGGGGGAATTGGAGCAGCAATTACTTCAAGCGAATCCCATTCTAGAAGCCTTTGGTAATGCAAAAACTGTTAAGAATGACAACTCTTCCAGATTCGTAAGTATTGATTTAATTAAACTTTTGTTTTATGGCTGTGTGAATGATATACTGTGGATATGTTGCAAAGAGGATTGATTTTAAAGTGAACTGATTTTGTGTCTAGGGTAAATTCATTCGCATTAATTTTGATACGAGTGGTTACATTGCCGGAGCAAACATTGAGACTTACCTGCTGGAGAAATCCAGAGCTATACGACAAGCAAAAGATGAGAGAAGCTTTCATATATTTTATCAACTTATTGCTGGAGCTACGAGTGAACAAAGGAAAGATTATGTTTTGGATTCGACAACGGGATCGAATTATACATTTTTATCGAATGGAACCTTGCCAGTCCCCGGTGTGGACGATGTAGCAGAGTTTCAAGCCACTTTGAAATCCATGAATATCATGGGACTCGGACCTGAAGATTTGAGCTCAATATTTCGCGTCGTGTCTTCCGTTTTACAATTTGGAAATATGCAGTTCAAGCAAGAAAGGAATTCGGACCAGGCTTCCCTTCCAGACAATACTGTTGCTCAAAAAGTTGCTCATTTACTCGGACTGAGTGTGACGGATATGACTAAAGCTTTTCTAAAACCTAGGATTAAAGTTGGAAGGGACCATGTCACCAAGTCTCAGACGAAGGAGCAGGTTAATTTCTGCACAAGCTTCTTATCAATCATTTAAACAATTTAAAAATGATGCAATCGAAAATTATACCTTGGGATTAAGTATTTCCTTCGTATTATTTATGCTTACTATAATGACATACCTGAATTTAGGTGGAGTTTGCTGTCGAAGCGATTGCAAAAGCAACATATGAACGTATGTTCCGTTGGTTGGTTAACCGTATTAATAAGAGTTTGGATCGTACGAAACGTCAAGGGGCATCATTTATTGGAATCTTGGATATTGCTGGATTTGAAATCTTTGAATTGAACTCGTTTGAACAACTGTGTATCAATTACACGAATGAGAAACTTCAGCAATTGTTCAATCATACCATGTTCATATTGGAACAGGAGGAATACCAGAAAGAAGGAATTGATTGGAAATTTATTGATTTTGGCCTCGATCTCCAACCTACCATTGACCTTATCGAGAAACCAATGGGTATCCTAGCACTGTTGGATGAAGAGTGTTGGTTCCCCAAAGCTACAGACAAATCATTTACCGAAAAACTTACCTCTGCTCATTCCAATCATAGCAAATTCTTCAAGACTGATTTCCGTGGACAAGCTGACTTTGCCATCCTCCATTATGCTGGTATGTTTGATGAGAAAATACATTAATATAAGTAGAAAAATGCGCCCTTAGTGTGAGTTTTTCAATCCTCTCTTTTGTCTTAAAGGTAAGGTTGACTACAGCGGTAGCCAGTGGCTCATGAAAAACATGGACCCATTGAACGAAAATGTTGTCCAGCTTCTGCAGTCCAGTCAAGACGCATTTGTTGTTCATATCTGGAAGGATGCTGAAATTGTGGGTATGGCCCAGCAGGCTATGTCAGATACACAGTTTGGCGCAAGAACCCGTAAGGGCATGTTCCGTACCGTCAGTCAGTTGTACAAGGAGCAATTGGGGCGTCTGATGGTTACTTTAAGAAATACCAATCCCAACTTTGTCCGTTGCATTATTCCTAATCATGAGAAGAGGTTCGTTTCTTTTGAGACAAACTGTGTTCACTTTACCCACGAATTCATCGAGCTAGTAAAAGAACAATTTTTCGTATGATGTTTATAGATCAGGAAAGATCGACGCACCCTTAGTGTTGGATCAACTCCGCTGCAATGGTGTGCTTGAGGGCATCCGTATTTGTCGTCAAGGGTTTCCAAATCGAATCCCATTTCAAGAATTCCGTCAACGTTATGAGCTGTTAACCCCGAATATAATACCAAAGGGATTTATGGACGGGAAGAAGGCGTGTGAGAAAATGATTCAAGGTCTTGAGCTGGACGTCAACCTCTACAGGATCGGTCAATCTAAAATATTTTTCCGGGCCGGAGTATTGGCTCACTTAGAAGAAGAAAGAGATTTCAAAATCACGGACTTAATCGTCAACTTTCAATCGTTTTGCCGAGGAAATCTTGCCCGACGCATGTACAACAAACGAGTTCAACAGATCAACGCTATACGAATTATCCAGAGGAATTGCGCTGCATACTTAAAATTGAGAAACTGGCAGTGGTGGAGATTGTACACTAAGGTTAAGCCTTTACTCCAAGTAACCAAGCAAGAAGAGAAATTAAGCCAAAAGGAAGATGAACTTAAGAATATCAAAGATAAACTAGACGCTACGTTAAAACAAGGGGAAGAATATCAGGTTAAATTGCAACAAGCAGTCGATGAGAAGTCCATGCTGGCAGAGCAGTTGCAAGCCGAAACCGAATTATGTGCAGAGGCTGAGGAGATGCGGGCAAGACTAGCCCTGAAGAAACAGGAGCTGGAGGAAATTCTTCATGACATGGAAGCACGAATTGAAGAAGAAGAAGAGAGGGCTGCCATGTTGTTCAACGAGAAGAAGAAGCTTCAACTCAATATTCAGGTGAGTCCTTCGGGCCCTGGCGCATCTGTTTTTACTATTTCCGTATGATTCTGATTCTGCTCTCCATAAAGTGCACAAATAATTATTAAATAAATTATGTCTTAGCATACAAAAGAATGACCTCGTATGTCCTTCGTTGTTCTTTAAATTGTGACATTTTTCATTTTTGGTCACAAAAACCAAAATAAATAAAAATCAATGAATTGTAGGATTTGGAAGAGCAATTGGAAGAAGAGGAAGCTGCACGTCAGAAGATCCAGCTGGAAAAGGTTCAAGGCGATCTAAAGATCAAAAAGTTAGAGGAAGATCTATCTACTCTGGATGATGGAAACAGTAAATTAGCCAAAGAGAAGAAGATCTTGGAAGAGAAGTTAAATGACTTGAGTTCTGCTTTAGCAGAAGAAGAAGAGAAGTGCAAGCATCTTGGAAAGCTGAAGGTAAGCAAACCAAGGTCGTCGGTAGGAGTTAGGAACATTTGCTATTGTCCTTTCATGGGTTTTAGCATGGCTCAAGTTGTTTTACAGTCTGATTGCATGACTTGGTTTATTTCTAGGCTAAGCATGAATCGAGTATTGGAGAGCTCGAAGAGCGCCTTCGCCGCGAATCTTCCACCCGGTTAGAAATCGAGAGACTCAAACGTAAACTCGAGTCTGAAATTTCCGATCTTCGTGATGGCCTTACGGAGAAGAAGAGAGAAATTGAGGAAATGCAGCTTCAAATCGGAAAGCGAGAAGAAGAATTAAATAATGCCCTTCTTCGCGTCGATGAAGAATCTGCAGCCAAAGCAACCGCATTAAAAAGTGTTCGAGAGTTAGAATCGCAGATCATTGAATTGGGAGAAGATTTAGAGGCGGAGAAAATTGCGAGATCTAAAGCAGAGAAAACTAAGAGAGATTTGAATGAGGAATTGGAAGCCCTGAAAAATGAACTCTTGGATTCTCTTGACACCACTGCTGCCCAACAGGAACTCCGTTCAAGACGTGAAGTTGAATTGGCTGCTCTGAAAAAGAGTTTAGACGATGAATCTTCATCACATGAGAGCAACATGACGGAAATGCGCCACAAACATGGACAAGAACTTAATGCACTCCTCGAGCAAGTTGAAAATTTAAAGAAGTCGCGTGCAAATCTCGAAAAGGCTAAATCACAACTGGAAGGTGAAAATGCTGATTTTGCTAATGAACTCAAGATCATGAACCAAGCCAAGGTTGAACTGGAAAGAAAGCGGAAAACATTGGAAGGAAGTGTTCAAGAGCTATCCGTGAAAATCGTTGAGTTGGAAAGAAAGAATAGCGAATACGTTGAGCGTATAACGAAACTGAATTCCGAAATCGAAGTTCTCAATAGTCAGCTGGAAGAGGCGGAAGGAAGAGCAAATAGTGCTGATAAAAATTCTGTAGGACTCAATGCACGGGTGGAAGAAATCAATATCAAGTTGGAGGAGGAGACAAAACTTCGACAAGCGTTGGCAATTAAATTGAAAGAAGTTGAGTTGGAGCGAGAACAATTACACGAGCAAGTGGAAGACAACGACGAACTCAAGAAGAATTACAGCAAACAGATCCAAGGATTAAATGCGACCATTGCCGAGCTAAAGAAGAGAATCGAAGCGGACGAAGAAACGATCACTACCTTGGAGTCGAGTAACAAACGATTTTTGAAAGACTATGAGGAACTTAAAAGACAACACAATGAGCTTCAAGCTCAGAGCGAGAAATTGGAGAAGAGTCGTAAAAAGCTCCAACAGGAGCTGGAAGACTCCTCCATAGATATTGAAGCGATGAGATCGAAGGTTGGAGAATTAGAAAAGAAGCAACGAAACTTTGACAAAATTCTGACCGAAGAGAAGATGATTGGTGAGAAATATTTGCAAGACAAAGAATCTGCAGAGCGAGAAGTACGGGAGAAGGAGTCCAAATTGATCTCGATCTTCAAAGAACTAGAAGAGAAGGAACGACTTTTTGATGAGTCGGAAAGGAAATGCCGAATGCTTCAGAACGAATTGGATGAGCTAAGCTCCAGTCAAGGAACCGCAGACAAAAATGTCCATGAACTTGAGAAACAGAAGCGAAGTCTGGAGTCTCAACTGGCGGAACAAAAGACACAGATTGAAGAGCTCGAGGATGAATTACAACTGACCGAGGATTCAAAACTTCGTCTAGAAGTGAACATGCAAGCCCTGAAATCCAATTACGAACGAGAATTGCAATCTCGAGACGAGTCAGCAGAAGAGAAGCGTAAGGGATTGATGAAGCAATTGAAGGATGTCGAGTCAGAGTTAGAGGATGAGCGCAAAAATCGGACAGCAGCACTCAATGCAAGGAAGAAGATTGAAGGTGAGGTGAACGAAATCATTGGTCAGTTGGAAGTGTCGAACAAAGTAAAGGAAGACACATTAAGACAACTGAGAAAGCTGAATGGACAAATCAAGGATTATCAGCGCGAGGCAGAGGAAGCGAGAATAAGTCGCGATGAAGCTGTGGGCAGTCTGAAGGATTCGGAGAAGCGGGTCAAAAATCTAGAATACGAAATCATAAGTTTACAAGAGGAATTGTCCAGTTGTGAACGAAGTAAGAGAGCTTTAGAAGTGGAGCGAGACGAGCTTCAGGAGGAACTTGGTGTTTACAATTCAAAGGGCACTTTAGTATTGGATGAGAAGCGTCGTTTGGAAGCTCGCATTCAGTCACTGGAGGAGGAACTTGAGGAGGAACAATCCAATAGCGAATTACTCAATGAGCGGCTCCGTAAGCAAACATTACAAATTGAAACCGTTACCACTGAGCTTCAAGGTGAACGTTCAAATCTGAGCAAAACCGAGTTGGCTAGACAAACTTTGGAAAAGACCAATAAAGATTTACGCTCTAAAATGTCCGAATTGGAAGCTTCAAGCAAATTGAAGTCCAAATCAATCATCACGTCGTTGGAATTGAAGGTGCAGAGTTTGGAGGAGCAATTAGAGAACGAGGTGAAAGAAAGACTTGCGTGTGGTAAAAACCTTCGAAGGATGGAGAAGAAGATCAAGGAGGTGGGACTTCAGTTGGAGGATGAGAAGCGTAATGTGGAGACAATGCGTGAGATGAACGAGAAAACGAGTAGCCGTGTCAAAAATCTCAAGCGAATGTTGGACGAGGCTGAAGAAGAGATCAGTCGAGAGAAGGGCTTGAAGAGAAAGTTAGTACGAGACCTTGAAGATGCCAACGAAGTCAATGAGAACCTTACCCGGGAACTTAATTCTTACAAAAATAAAATAAGGTACAAACTTTCCCTCTTTCCTCACAACTTATTGTTATTTTACTCAATTAATACTTTCCACTTACTCTCCATACTCTATCCAATGCTCATTTTGTTGTGTTTTTTCACAATATTAATAATTATTAATCATTTTTATTTACACACGCTGCTTTTCGAAAATAACAAAAACAAAATCTTAGGAATGGGAAAGTGAGGTAAATATTTTATTGCATCCGTCTTTCCACCATATGTACGAAACTAGCGCAAAGCATGCAATAAGCCGATTGAGTAGAAGTAGATAAACTTACAATACTTACGTTGCAGTTGCAATATGCTGTAGAGATATTAATTGCTCAGTGGGATGTGAATGAAGAGTAGGAAATAAGTTGACAGTATGAGTTGTAATTTGGCATGAGACTTATTCAAATGAAATGATTTGGTTTGCAGGAGAGGAACAACGTCTGGTTTGACTCGTCTGAGCAAGCGAGGCTCACTTCCTGGTGGCGATAATGACAGCACTTTGTCCAACGACGATGACAACGATGACCTTGAAACGGTGAATGTGAGCACAAGTTCTGGGTCTGCCAGTGGGGGTGTAACTGGAAGCGGCAATGGAACCTCCAGTGTCAAATAAATTCCTGAAACATGTCAAATTTAAAACTCTGTGCCTTAACATTTATAACGTTTAGTTTACAACAATATCAATTATCATTATTATTATCTAGTATATCATAGTATTATTGAATTATTCTTATTAATTATATCATTTTACTACTACACTATCTACGATGTACTACTACAACAACTATACTACTATTACTATTACATTACTCCTACTATTATCAATTCCAATTTCAACTACATCATTATCACCGTTAATGATTCCATGACGAGCGTTCGTCAGTCAACATTCTAATCTGTCTCTTGTTCCTTCGTTGTTCATTTCCCTTTCATGACTAGATGTTAGTATTTTGTTGTGATCGCTCTATTCCGTTCTTTCGTGCATGTTCATAACTTTATGGTCGCATATAAATACACATTGTATGTATTTTATGATTGAATTTATTGTATTTGGTGGAGGGGAACTATGTGTATATCTGTATCTACCTATTTACTACAATATTATATTTATCTACCAGAGTTATACTACTACTTTACTACGCCACTACGTATTTACGTAATCATGTAATCATGTCATTACTAATTACTAAGTAGAGATTTCACATTTCCATGTCGGATGTACGTTGACAACAAGGAAACTATACACATACCTATTCATATTCTATTCTTACTCATGTACATTCTAGAAATACATTCGTAATCCTCATATAGCTTGGTCTTTATTCCTAGACAATATAGACATAGACCACAGACATGATAGACTTACTATTATTACTTGCCGCTCGAAAAATGAATGTATTTTCAACAAAGGAGAATCCATCCCCGGCATTTCTTTCTACATCATAGGTATACATATATATTCATTGTACCATGTCTACAACCATTACTACTAGTACTCTACTACATTAGTAACTAGTATACTACCACTTTCCTATACTCTAGGCTGAAGTAAAATAAAAAATTACAACTTGATCGTCTAATACCTACAAAAAGTGAAGTACTACAACTAAGTATGTTAGATCGACACAAATAACCTAGTTTACTTTGTACTTAATGCTATACTTTCATATAATTAATATATCTATATTATGTATACATACAAAATCATTTTAAATCTTAATAAAATACAAACATCGAATTGCATTTCCGTCACCTTGTCGTATCCTATTTCAGGCTGATTTCGAATAACGTTTCTTATCTTCTCCCTCATGCCCTCATACCCAATTCATACTCTACACGATTATTCCATGGTTCGTTGTTCACATTTAAAACCCAGTTGCTTCTTGGAAAAGGTCCTTGTTACTGCTGTAAGGAACGTTTCGCTCACTCACTCATAACTCTTTATGTACTAAAGTTCTAACTTTATCTTCATTTCTTCATCCCGACCAGTGAAGGAGCACGTTTCTATGAGTCACTCGGTGTGCAGTGTTGTCGAAAGAATGCATTGCCATAGATGGAAAGAAAGGTGCATTGAGAAGTGTGAACTCATTCGTATGGGGGTAATGCCTGGTGTATGTAAGTGTTGGTATGAAGATAAACAGACGCGATATACTTACTACAAGTGCAGAGTACCAGAGAAAAACATTGAATTGAAATGTGAGACTGAAGAGCAATAACAAACAATCCTTGCCACCTCTCACTGCTTGACTGTTACAATTGCATTTCTGCAACACATTCCTTACTAATTACTTTGGATAAGTACCTTCAATGAGGCTTCATCAAATTCATGACATCAGACGACGAATCCCAGCCCAGCCAAGCCAAGGCTCAGACTTTGTCATGTCAGCTGAGGAGCAATATAAAATGCAAACTGTCATTTCAGGAATTTTCACTCAACTGCTGAGTCAAATATTCCACATTTTTGTCCGCTTAAGTGCATAGAGTCAGCAGTCAGTTGAGTGACGTGTTTAGCGCTCAAATGAATATCAACTGTCTACCTTGTCATCTCCAGTCGCTTTTCCAATTTCTGCTCATGAGTCCCACTTCCGCTTCTTTGTGAGCAAATGTCCAGCCCAGACAAACGAGGGCCGACGTGCAGTAAACATAATCATACTCTACTAGTCCAAAATGTGCACTCAGTCTCGCATAATCACACGATTATGGTTGCCACTGATCTTTTTCTATGACGCTGATGCCTTTCCAGAATCACCTAGGCCTAGAGGCAGCGCAGCAGGAGCCTCAGTTGATTTGATGTGATGACTTGAGTGGGGTGGAGACAACAACGATGAGAATTCATGAATGGAGAAGAAAAATGCTAGGAAAACGAGTGAATTATTGAAAGAACATGAACAAAATCATTTATTTAAATAATCAGTTAAATGATGTAAGGATGGTTCTTGTGTAATTTTGTTTAAACATTAAGATGTACTTGTAGCTTAAATAGTATTATAGTAATGTTTGTTATTAACGAGTTTAAATTAACTCCTGGTCTTATATACTATAAGCTGGTAGTTTAGTTTAGTTCTTTGCAGGTTCTTCGGTCTCATTGTCCTGAGTATCCTGACTCTGCAAGTAAACAAATATTAAATTACAGAACATGTATTTGACGAAGCGAACTTATAGAGCATTGGCGTAGCTTCAATATTTTAATGGTAAACAATGTGTCACAATGTACCTGTTCTTCTCCTCCGGAGGTGGATTGACGGTTACCACTTCCACCCCCACGTGATGATCCACCTCTTCGATAAAATCGACGAGTGAAGCCGCGTCTTGCTCCGCGACCCCGTCCACGACCACCTCCGCGAGGGCGTGAAGCTACTTCACCGTCACCGGATTCTTTGACAACTGCTGATCCACCTCCGTTGCCGGTACCGGAGCCATCATCTTCTTCGGTGGTCTGCAATAACAAGTTACATTTTCACCTTTACAAACTTTTAATTTTAAGCAGGAGGGGGGGGACAGGGGAGAAAGAATGTTCAAGGGTGTTACTTGATATTTTTTACAGTAGACGGTTAGTAAGAAAAAAACGGTTTCTCACCTTTCCGGCATCTCCTTGACCATCACTTCGTGGTCCACGGCGTCCACCTCTTCCGCCACGATAGTACCTGGGAGCGAAACGACCTCGACCGCCACGAAATCTTCGTGCCCCTCCTCGGCGAGTTTGACTACCTTCCTCGCCTCCCTCTGCGACGCTGTCTTCGAGCTCACCCTCCTCTTTGGCAGCATTAGCGTCACCTGGAAGTTTCCAAAATAAAGATTAATTGTAAGTTCGCATAGCCAACAGAAAAATTTGCCCGAGATCGACAAAAGCGATAAGAGAAGCGAAAATATTAGACGCTTGCCTCTGTTGCTCTGTCCCCCCCGACGTCTGAAGTACCCCGAACCCCCACGTCTTCGATCGGCGGCGTATGGACTGCCTTTGACTGCTTCGCCTCCAACCCCAGTCACATTGGCCGCCTCGTTGCCCTTCTCTCCGATGACTACGTCAAACTCGACCTGCTCCCCATCCCCCACGGAACGAACTAATTTCCTAGGGTTATTCTTGACGATGGCTGACTGATGAACAAATACGTCTTCTTTTGTGTCTGATCTACATTGACAGTCATGAATAAACAAAGCAAATTATTCTCCGTTCCCTTCTCTCAAATGCCCACCTACACACATACATACTCGGGAACACCGTCATTCCCCATTTGAATAATAGAGTCGCTGAAGGTAAAATAAAACGAGTCCAGAGCATTATCGTAAAATATATGTAGGTAGTTATTTAAATTGCGGACATAACGACTTAAATACCAATTGTGCTGAATAAATAGTCTCGACGGATGTTGTTAATTTTTCTTATTAGTTTGAAATGAAGTGTGAATGTTGTTTGAACTTACCGGTTGATGAAGCCGTACCCGCTCTTGACGTTGAACCATTTCACCACGCCACTTACTTTGGTGGCTGAAAATATACAAGCAAAATGTCAGTCACTTATACTTACATTAACCTCGCAAGTAAATCTACATAGATCCATTGCTGATACAGCTGCAACTTGCAAACTTGTATACACGAACAAAAATCACCACATTTATATGTCACCGACTCGACTCACCCAACACCAAAATAAGGATGACAAAGAGCAAGTTCTAAGTACGACGAAGAAGGAAGGCTTTTATGTGCAACTAGTAGTGACTCTACCAAGGAGACCAAGGTAAGCGCTCTAATTGCAAAAGAGCATGTTGAGCAATTCCGCATACGAGATCTACTCTCGTCATTCTGTGGCTCATCGTGACTTCCATAAATATTCGCTGAATACTAATATATTGAAGATGGTAAGTGGTAACCATGGGATCGGAGGGAGTTAAAATTAGACGACGATGGATGGACGCCATCACGAAATCATGTGAATAACCTCAACTAATAATGCGCCACCTCCATTACTATGGTAAGGCTACTGAAATAGTAGTGTCTACTGAAATACTATAGCAACTAATGTGATACCATACCACCGAACTATCCAGTAATCATGCCATGTGTACTACGTAAACAAACTATAGTCAATCATTCAACTAGGAATTTTTTCCAAGTTAACCAGAGATGAGACTAGTAGTAACCATCACACCAGATTATTTTGAGCACAGAAAACACTAGAGTTTTCATCATGTTCCACAGCCCGGAAAATCGCCTTTTTTCGTCTTCCTCCGTTTTCTCGTAAACTGGACAAAACTAAGTAGTCATTTAAAAGTCAAAAGTGTACGACTCATCTCCGCTACCGTTGCTATGACAGACTGTGCCATTGGATTTGGCTGAGATTAGTTTTGATCAAGCAAGATAATTATACTAAGCTATTTAAACTCTTAAAGAAGATGAATGTAAAGATAATTGGTTACTATAGTTAATGACATTGATTGCCTCACTATAAGATAATGGAAGGGGCACATTTAATGTTAAGTAATGATTTATAAGAGAATATATGACAAGCGCATAATGTCAGAGAGTGACAGTATGACACCGCACCGGCAGAGCACATTCCTCCTCGGTAATATTCCACTGTGCATCTCCTCTCCACTCATCTCTCCATCTCACTGGCGAGTGAATGATGGCTGAGCGTGGTGAATGGATGACTTGGTGGGTAAAATCAAGTCGACTTAAAAGGGTCCGGGAAATGAGAAAATGGAGAAAATGACAAAATGGATAACTAACCGACAATCTGTTTAGCCGGCTGGGGCTGGCTTTGCTGACCATTGGACACCTTTTCGGATGTTTTGATGTCCCCTCCGTTTGAGCTCGCACCGTCCGCCATGATGGTCTGGCTATTCCCACGCTTCGGTCAAAAGATGTTAAACAAGAACTTTGATCTTCTCTCGATCCTTGCTCCGACTCTTCTGAGAGCTCACAGATTTTCTACGATCCTCCAGGCAGCGAGCGAGCAGCGAGCACTGAACCAGCGAAAAGCAGTCGACTAGCAGGGGCCGTGCACCCACAACGTCCTCGCCTCCGCCCCCAACGTCCACGGGGCCAAGGCTGCCGATGACACCCCAACGTCATTTTTGCGTGGAGCTGGAGCAGGCACTGGGCTGTGAGCAGAAGCAGCCAAAGCGAACAAGCGTCACTTGCCTTTGCCAACCACTGCACCTTCCACGCCAAGCGTTTAAGTTGGAGACAACGCAGCCCCGCACTCCTTCAATTTACAATTGCAGAACCAAATATCAACATCAACTTCAATCTTCCACCAAACAACACGTATTGCCATCCGGTCACCCGATCCACCGTCACCTCCCCAACCCAAAATATTACAATCCACGCGAACTGGCCATAGGGAGCATACATGACTATTTTACATTTTAATTACTAGTTCCCTCCTATGTATAATGCGGTCATTTGATAGTAAATCCCTGTATACGGACAGACCGGACACACGTTAATACGTTTTGAAAATTGGTGTTGGATTTGGATGCCAATAATAATAATTAGATTGTTTGGTTATACAGTAAAAGCTCTAATTATAGCCTGCCTATAAAGATAACCGGTCTATAAAAGCCAGGTAATGACCTATACTGTACTTATTACATTGGTAGGAGAGAAAAGTAAATAATTACAATTGTAGCCGGTAAAAAAGTAATATATTTAGTGGTTTCTGTTCAAGAAAATCGGCAAAATTTCAAATTATGGTCAACCGAAATCCGGTAGGTTATTTTTCTACCGGTAACCTTATTAAAATGAAAAAGTAATAGTGATCTATATTGATTTTTATCGAAACGAGATTAAAAAATATCACTATTGATTTTATTAGAGGGGCCCAGTAAATAAATATCATTTAAAACTAATGACATATTTAATAGGTTATTTTATTCATGCTTTTGTAATAGAGATTTCTATTACAAAATAATACATATCCGTTAAATCTCTCGTCTATTTTTTTAGCAAGTATAGCGAAAGCGAACCACAACCAGTGAAGCCATTTTTCCTTAGCCACTTTTAGTACGCATTATACGAAATTTCACGGTACTTGCTATTGTTATTGTTGCGTTTATCGTTAAAACAATAGAATGAAGGGAACAACGGTACAAATGGTTATGTAAGAAAATTGGAAGAGTATTAGTATTGAGTTGGTGGTGAAGCTGGTGACCTGGAATCATGATTTGAGTGAGTGTGGCAGGGCGAAGCGAAAGTGGAGAGACAGTAATGGAGCTGGAGACGGCTGCTTTGTTTGCCGGGGAAGAGTGAGAGGAACACGAGAGTGCGGAAGATGCAGATGGAAGTGGCCGAGGGAAAGGAGTTTGCGGAATACGCAGATGAAAGTGAAGATTCGGCGGTGGGTGGGAGTTTTCTCGGCGGTGTGTGTGTCTGCGTGTGAGGCGCAGCTGGTGGCGTGTGTTTTGCCGGAGATGGAAGAGGCGGGAGCGGCGTCGCGGGGAGCTACAAAGCGCGGGCTTGGAGTTTTCCGCTTCGGCTGCAATTCTTCTCTCGTCCTCACATCCAGCCCCACCACGCATGTTCTCCCTTTTCCATTGCCATTTCCAGCATCTTGCCAACTTGCCATTTATTCCAACCATAACACGGCACTGTGTCTCCGAACATCTCTCCAATCCTATGAACCACTCTCACTCGCAGCATCCAAGACCAAGTCCAACTCAGACATCCATCCGAATTTGCCAACCGCAACGGCGAACGGAGAACGAGTTGTGCCCGACCAACTTTCCAGTCCATAAACAGCAGTCTGCAACTCCGCACTCCGACATTCCCGGATCCAAAGCTCCCGGTTTCTCCCTTCCAATTACAATTCCAACTTCAAATCCAACCCACAACAATAACGCATGCAAATCCTGAACAAAGAATCAAAACCTGCTAACTTTGGTGCCCCTGACGCAGAACTTGTGACATTTTGCTTTTGTCGTTTCACCTTCAGTTCCTTGCTACCTGAGCTCAGGTTTCGGTCGTTTGCCGGTCCACCTGTACAACTACCAGAACCAAAGCACGAGTAGCGATGGAAACATTTCCCAAATGCCAACAACCGTCTCGATGTCTAGCCAGGCCACACAACAACTGCCAACACGATGCAAACAAAGCAAAGGAATGGAAAACGTAGTTGGAGTTGGAAGCATGCAAATCGCCATAATGGCTCTTCAATTGTCCCACCAAATGCTGCCCACCCAGCTCTCCAAAAACTTGCTACCTTTCCACTTCCTCAACTTCCTCTCAGGCCAACTTCCTTCATTAAGACTTGGCCTGTTCACTCTACCTTGGTGTTGGTATTTCTGGGAAGCTACAGTTGTATACATACCTAATTGCATTATGATGTAGCTTCACCATTACCTTTGTGACACAGTAAATAGTTAATATTTGGACAGAGAAGACGGGATTACAAGTAGTTAATGATGCGTAGAAAATGTTGACGAGAAGCATAGGAAATGCGGAATGAGTTGCGTGGCAAGCATCTCCCATTTTATTATGGCCCGAAGCGCTTACCTTTACCAGCTACTCCGGTAATTGCACAAGGGACAAAGCTGGTTTTTTATGCAGCATGTACATACTACTAGGCACTGGGTTATGTAGCAGCACTGGATGACTATTGTTCAGAGACGAAGATTAGCTGTGAGTTGGAGCAGGAAAGGAACGCACTGCCATGCCAAGCTAAAAGCGAAGGTGTGTAATAGTGTAACCCAAAGCGAAGCCAAAGTATGAGCCACCAGGGCCCTATTTCATAAAACTTACAAGTACTTACAAGTTACAAGTCCACAAGTACAAATGTGTAGTCACAACTTGTAAAAATTTTGTTGCATAAAATACTTGTAACTTGTGAATTGTAACTTGTGAATTACAAGTTTGTGTTGCATAAAATTTTGAATGTAGTGTAACATAGGACTTGTAATTTACAAGTCACAAGTTGTTAACTTGTACTTGTAAAAATTTTATGCAACAGAAAAAATTTATACTTATGAAATGTAACTTGTACTTGTAAATTGTGACTTTTCCCAATTGTAAGTTTTATGAAATAGGGCCCAGAAAGCCCGTGAGGGAGAGAAGGAGCGACGAATTCACTGTCAACTCCACTCCTCCTCGCGTAGCTTTCATTTATTTTTACTTTCCATATTCAACTCATCCACTTGACTGACTTGGCGAGCAGTTTCATTTGTCCATGGCATTGCTCCTTCCATTCTTCATTTCATTTCCATTCCCTCGGTCCGCCTTTCGAGTTACAGTGGCGGATGGAAGAGCCACAGTTCCGCTAATATTTAGTACCGGTTCAAACAAACCAGGGAAACGACGGATCCACCCAGTCACTCAGAAACGTGCCGGTCCCGATCCCGGCTCAATTGGCAGATGTGAGGATGATGCTCTGTAGAGCGTTTCCACAAAAGTTTGGATGACGAAGCCACGACACCGAGTAACAATTCAGTGTTTCACTTCGCCCTTCGCCTTCCTTTCCGCATGTGGCAATACGCTGGTGGGAATTCCCATGTGGAGATTCGGTGACACTTTCGCATTGTTCCCTTTCATTCCTTTTCATTCGATTACATCACAGTCGACAGTGGCTCTGCTCGATGTACATTATGTGGATGTTATAGTTGTTGGCCATTGGTTTCACTGCCACCAGTTCAAGTTCAGTGCCGCTCTACGCTTTCTAATCTCCTCCGTCAACTCTACCCAACGCACTCGAAGCCGGTTGGAATTAGGAAGTTTTGCAATTAGGAATTTGGCACAAGCAATGAGCACTACCTCTGTCTGTGGATAAGCGAAGAGCTAAGCACTTACTTTTGCTTTCCGTGGCCACCGAATCGAAATAAAAACCGCCTCCGGCCCTTCGGCTTTCCGCTCCCGCCACTCCAACTCGCATCAAAACCAAAGCCAACATTTTCCAAATTCACAGCTCAAAGTTTTGTGCATTAACATCCGACATACATAGATGTATGTAATTATGCTTTGCCATTAGTTTCATCATAATGACTACCTGTCAGCCTTTTCGTCTGATCAGTGGGTAAGTGGTGGTAATAAAGAAACCTGAAATAACCGCAGCATCACAGTCATAACACGACAAGTAGGTCAAGAGCGTACCATTCCAAATCCAACATATGTCGAGTGGTTCAGAAAGAGAGAGAGAGAATGATAAAAGTGGACTAGCACTTGATATAAAGTGTACCTATAGGTGTATCCATAGGTGCTTGGAGTAGTGTTGTCCTATTCCGTAAGCCACTACCCTGAGAACTGAGTTCCAGAATAGAACTGACAAAATGAATTTTTTAGAAGAACTGGAACTGACTAAATGCGAAGAATAGGCGAAGAATAGGAAGTGGAACTTTGAATTTCGGAAATTTTTAATGTTAAACGAGAACTCATAAAAAAACGAACAATGGAACTGGAACTGACTGGAACTGATAGGCCAGAGATGAGGTAGGAATAGTAGGGACTGACGAAACCGAGCGAAGGAACTTTATGGTAGTGGAACTGAAGATTCAAGGAATAGGACAACATTAGTGTGTATGTTTCTATACTTACATTTAATTTCGACGTACCTACGTTTGTTAGACACTTGGTTCCGGGTATCGCGTACGTGCGACGATGATTCTTCTACATTATCTACTCTAACAACTTATACCACAGTAGTGCGCCTTAGACTCGACTATGATTCTATGTACAGTGGGCTAAGCTGTGAATGTGTAGATCGATCCGATAATTTAATCAGCACGAGAGCCTCGGCATTAACTTTTGTTCCTTCTAATTTTTATCTTTCAGATGCAGGCAGATTTAGCGGAGCTAAAGTTGACAGTGACAGTCGTGGGGTTTATGTTGAAAATAGATTTTTAAAGAATAATAATAATTTCAGCCCAAGTTATTCCGTGTTCGTTTATTCACTGTAAATATAAGATAAAAAACTAGTTACCGTATTTTATTTGTAGGAATAGACACCATTCATTTATAGAGTCATAGGTATTAAATGGTGCATACATGTGCTGTTCACTGTAGGATTATTTTGTGACCATCTTTTGATGATTATGATCTATACATCTGGAGGTGTATAATTAATTCATCCTATTCAATTCCTATCAATATGTAGGTAATTGTTTCCCATGCTTTAAAATAATAGTGGGGTATCAAATTCTAATCAATAACAACCTGTTCCATTTTATCTGTTCGGCCATGTTTTAAATACATGTTTTATTCAGTTCTACGTTGGATGAATCAGTTGGTTTGTTTGGTTTAGATTAAATTAGAAATTGAAAGTTATTTATTGACGCCTATATGTATAATTATGTTGATAGTTGACGGTGGCAGCCTTGGCTAATGTCGACGACAGTGAAGTCGTAGTCCGAACACCATGTGTAATTGCGATTAAGTATTTATAACTATTTAATTATTTCACCCATTAGTGATAGATACAGCATAATACAGCAATATAAGTATAATAGCGAGCAGTACATCCTTTCTGGCGTATTCATTCTTTTCGGAGCAGATAATCTGAAGTTGTCCTTTCTTGAGCACTATTGTACGATGCGTTGCCGCTGTCTAGTGCCAATTGCTGCTCTTACTTATGAATATATTTTGTGGGGAACTACCCTCCTACCTCTTGTAATTGTAATCTTAAGTGGTGTGCGATTGAAGTTGAAGTGGAGTCTCTGGTCTAGTCGTCGTTGGTTGTTCTGGTCTTTGTTCTGGTGCTGGTTGTGGTTCTAGTTCTCAATCGTGGTCAATTGATAATTGAAATCGAATTGAATTCAATGCGTGGACACTCCTATCCCCCATTGCATGACAATGGTTTGGGCCGTTTGAGGCTATTTAAGGGAGTTTTGTCTTTAAATATAGGAACCGAATTCCGGCATTAAATCGAAATTCTGGATTTATTTGCTGGCTTGCTGGAGTAGTTTTTTGTATGTGGTTGCATTGTGGTACATATTCGTCTCGTATATTTCTTGTGTGTCTAATCAGTGTTTGTTTAAAAACAAGAGTTAGACGGGGGAACGAAAGTAAACGGTATGACGTGATCACTAGTTAGAAGTTTAGAAGAATAGAGAGTATATAATAGAATAGAATGTGTAAGAGGTATGAATGCAGTTGCTGTCGTTCAGGCTTGGGTAAGTAAGTAACAGTAAGTCGCTGTAGTGGGCTGTCATAAGTAAGCAGTTAACAAAGTAATAGTGAGGACCTTGTAATGCTTGTCATTTTATATTTGTGTTAGTGGAGCCATGACGCCACCGACACGAGGAGCACCGATTCCGATATCCGGATGCTCCTAGTTATGTTGCGTTATGTTATGGTGCTCGTTCGTCTCTGCAGTATTTTTTGTTCAGTCTGTATCGTGCGCTTTGCTTGGATCTGGATTCACCAAATGCTGGGAGTTTTTAGTTTGAAGCACATACCACGTTTCGTATTCCTGTTTCCTTTCATGATCACCGATCCAAAATCACGATCATGATTAGGAGAGGTAGCACTGCGATATTATTAGTATTAGTATGTAAGTCTGTTAGTGTATAATAATAGTATTATATGTATTTATACATAATATATATACGTGCCCATATACATATATTTGAACTTTTGGATGGAAAGAATATCGCGATTCTAGTGAAAAAGTTACTATTACTGTTTCAGTTTCTCTGAAGATTTATCGAGTGTATTCCTTGGGTTGAGTGTGTGAAAATAACTTCAGCTTTTAGTTTAACTTAACCCGAAATAGGTATGCACTTGTTGTACACTCTCTTATACAAAGACTAAATATAATGCGAATTATTTTATTTATTTTATTGGAATTAGGTTGTGGGTTTTGTGAGAGGGATTATGATTATCAGGATTGTTACTCTAACCTAGAATCTGTGACTGCAGTCTATGTTTAAATAATCGCAGCTCGGTTTTATATAATGGCTATATGTGCCTATAGGAGCAGGCGCAAGGAACCTGTTGGAAACTAAGGATTAGGATTATTGTAGGACCTTGAGGTTATGAATTGTAAACATTTACATAGTGCAATTTTGAAATTTGTGAATTACTTATTTGTTTAATGTTGTTCATGTCGTGCATAGATAGATAGATAGATAGATGGATAAATAGATATAGGTAATCGTGATCCTCGTGCGCATTGTAGAGTATAAAGAAATTACAAGAATTAATTAAAAGTACATTTTTAAAATTCTAAGCCATGTAACGGTGGCGTGCACGTGTAGTTATGGTTTAGACCCTGGGTGTAACATAGGTCATAGGTATCGTGTTTGGTTGATAGCAGTGCAGTGTTGATTGTATAAAAGGGATGTGTGACATGGAAAATATTCAGCAGTGTATAAATGCGTGTGAGTGAGAGAACTAAGAGAATCATAAGTTTAACTTGTGGCTTAGGCTTAAAACGTCACTAGGCTCGATGGAAAATGAAGCTCAAGTACAGGAAGTAAGCAGGCAGTTCGTATGCGTAAAGTTGCTGGGAGTAAAATAACTTATTAAAAGTTCTTATGATCTACGGAAGTATTAAGAATATTTTATCATTGAAATTTTACTCAAAGGATAATGTTTTGGTCTTAATTAATTTTTTGTTCTATAGCTATCTTTAATAGATGAGGCGGATGGGTACATAACCCAAGTTATAGGAGGATAATAATGGAATTATAGGTATTTTATACAACTTCGTAATCGGGATCATAATCAAATACTTATATTATGTACGGGTAGAAGCCTATATGGTATATTGAATCATGTGTACCACTAAGAAACATGATAGTTTTAGTTTTGCCCTCCTGCTAGTAATTGAACGAGCAGTGGTAATAATTAATCTGTAGTTAATGTAGGCGATAATAATTTTTAATCCTCAGGGAATACCCGTACCAGTGCGTTTTCTTCTAGCATTTTCTTGGAATAGGTTTGAGTTTCGTTTGGGTCATAGACATGCGGGAGACTTTGCATCCGAATTAAAACGCGTTTGGTTGCTTTATTTTATTTAGGTTAGTAGATTGGATTTAAATTTGAAAGCATTTTCTTGAAGATTTAAATATTTAAGGATTGAATAATTCACCTTTTTTTGCACCTTCGTTATTTCTACAATGCGATAGCTTATAACGATTATTGTGAATTGTCTGTATTTTGCATCAATGACAGATTTGCACGAGCGCACGATGTGCTTTGTATTTCGAGAAAATAGATTCTAATGGTAAATTCACTTACCCAATAGTTGTCATAATTAGAAACAGTCTAAATAGTTCATGGACCGCTTTGCCTACTGTCTGCTCTTAGGATCTTTAGATAACCTTGTTGCATTGAAATCCTACTACCTGAACGTGTTAGAACGGATTGACTTTGGCTTGTATCGGTGTTGAAGTTCCAAAATATGTTAAGTGCATTAGTAGCAGAATGCCCTTAAGCAGAATGATAGTGTTAGTAATGTTATTTCTATACGCTAAGAAATCACAATGCGCAGCACGGGGCCTAATACACTTAACCTACCTATTGTGGGACTTCAACGTCGTGTGTGTAATCTATTTAGTATAGATACATAGTACGGTCATAATGACGGTGTTTAAAGTGTATATTGTGAAAAATACTAAATGGTATCTTCTTGTAATAGGAATAGGATTGGAATGACGTAACGTGTTTAGATTCAAACAAACACTGTGAGCTGGAAACTAGAAACCTTTACATAATTTTGTATTTAAATGGACATTTGAATGAATACCTCTCTGCATCTGCCTCTTTGGAACTGTGTGGAGCTATCTAAATCAAAGTGAAGCTTACAGTTGTACTGAGAATAGAAATGGAAGTGGGGTTAAATAATGGTAATGGTTAATGGTATCGTAAGTCATACTCGGAATCATACTCATATCCTCGTGCTCATAGATTGAGATAATAATATTTATAAATGTATGGTTCGGTTGGTTTTGGTTTGGCTGTAGTGGTGCTCTAGGTACGCACTACTTGGTTTTAGTCTTGGTTTTAATTGAATGTTGCGGCACGAGCTAGTGGAGTGGAAGTGGAGCCTGTCATGGTCCATTCCATTTCCATTTCCAAGGGTGTGCATTATTATTAGTTTGGATTAGTATTAGTATTATTGTTCTGGTCCTTGTCCTGTTCCCGAGTAAATAAATGCATCCATCGTGCATTCATTCAACGTCAAGTGCATACTAGAAGGGGAACGACAGCGAAAACGATGGTGACCAAAGGTGATACTTATCGAATATGTGAAATTAAATACCTTCCTTCTCATTTATAATCTGCTGTAAGAGGCATATAAATGACACATAAGACGTTTTAATTACTGGCTACTTGGTAGCAAGATAGCTACGGGCAGATGCTGATGGCCTTTTGGGTCAGGCTTTAAGGTCTTATTTTCATTTTTATGCTGGTTCAGTTCAGTGTATTGACGACATGACGACAGGAAAAATTATTGCTCTTAACTTATGCGTCTATTTACTATTTTTAAGCTCATAAATGTGTCATCGTCGTCACATAACTGTCACTGCCCACTGTCACTGACACTGACTCCGGGTCTGATGACTGCCTGTGGTATGCATGTACGTATATAATTGTGCATACGTGTGTCCTGGCGAATTGGATGATAAATGATACATTTACTTATGGGATATATATTTGTATTAGGTATGCATTTACTTACATGTTGTTTGCTAGGTGTATATGACTCGTTTTAGAAGCTTGGTTTATATTATGATTACAATATCATGTCACAATGCATTACAATATCATACTGAAAAGGAAGGGAAAGGGGAAAGAAGAAAAAATGGGAAGTTAATGTTGCTGTTGATTCGTTGATTGTCTGAAGGGTATTGTGCTTAATTCATAATTGTGTAATGGTGCAAGTTTCTCGTTTTCTGGTGCATGAAAAGCTAAAAGGAAAAGGCGGACTTGGCGTACTGTTACTTACTACTTTACATTTTTCTAGACGTGTATTTATACTTTTCGTCTCATTGTCAATAGTGTAGACGTGGACGGATAAAGGTGTTGTTGCTGTTTCGGCTTCTCGTTCGGTTGCCGCTGTTGAGACTCTAGCTGAAAGTGAAAAAATAGGAGACGAGTTGTTTTATTCGACGGTATTGTATGTACTTTTGCATTCAGCGTTGAATTGCGTTTTATGTGCGGAAAAACTGGGTGGTTTCAGTCTGCCTCTGTGTACAAGTACTTCCAGTGTTTCGGTTTAATTTTGTGTCTTGGTGTAATTATATATATATGCCCATATATAATGGCTGGTCTGGCAGGGCATGGCATGGTCTGGCCTAGGCTGGCTTGACTTGGTCTGGTCGGGTCTGGTCTGGCTATGGCTCGTTGAGCACTCATATTCTACATTTCTACTTCTAGGTACTATATCAAGAAATCGATTTTTCGGTATGTAGCCACGTCTGTCGTATAAGAATATGAGACTAGCGGGACCAAAATACGAATACGATACGACACTAAAATGCGAATATAATCTATATATAGATAGGTATATACTGGAGTCGGAGTCCTGTGTTTCATTCGTTGTTTTCTATATACTAGGATATAGATTTCCTTTTATTTCCATATTGTGTGTTGGTCTAAAACTCTGGATTTATTTCTAGAAAGAAGGCATGATGGCATGATATAGCACATATACGATTTATTTATATACCTGAGTTTCATATGTGACACTATGACAGTGTATGGACCTTCATATAAGGGACTAATTGAAATTTTTGATCATTCTTTTTGTTTTCCTTAATTATTGTCAATCAATATGGTGTGCTGGTAAAGCGATGTGTGCATGAAAGCAAAAGTATGCTACGGAGTTCAGCAATCCGATCCAGCCAGGCGATATTTCAGCAGTTAGTCCTTATTTTATTGAGGACGAGGGCAATAGATTTTTTAAAAAAATATTTGCACGGATACATTAAATCATAATTTTATCCTGCATTCCGGATGTCTATCAAAGTTTATCTGTGCCCATCTGTCTGTCTGCTTAGGTTTTCGTTTTGGCTCTGGTTTTCTTTTTGGCTAGACCAGCAGGTTTCTCTTCTGTCTTGGTACGTAGATAATTGTAATAAATTCTTATTATTCTTATTTTATTTACGAATACGAAGGTATTTTCCCGACAGCTGGTAGGTAACTGACGTTCGTTTGTTGTTACATACCTATAATCTTCCTTAATTTGTATGCACATTTACCTGTAGATGCAATTGAACTTGCGTGATAAAACACAGATTTAATTAGAAGACTGCTTTATGTAGTCGGAGATGTTAGGTGAAGTCGTTGCATTTTTTTATCGAGTGTTTTTTATGTGAGTTCGGGGTAGAAATTTAGAAGTATTCAAAAAAGTAAGGCATTGAATTACATTTGAGATTTTGTACCGAGAAGGTGTATGGAAAGGTAGACAAATGGCTCCGAAATTCCTTGAGCATTTGTTGGTTAAAGATTATAAGGGGTAGTGTAGTGACTGCGACTTTGGTTCGTTCTTTTACGCACCTCTAAGGTATGGAAATAGACGGTTAAACTTGAAATGTTGGTTTATAAGTATGTAGGTACCTACGTAATTATGAAGTGGTAGTAGTAAGCTGGTGTTGGTAAGCATGCGTGCCGTAGCAAGGGTTATACGATGGAAGGAAAGTAAAAAAGGTATATATTTGTAGTTAAGTTAGCCCAAGTTAAGGTAAAGCCAAACCAATGTCGAAGCCATACCCAAAATCAAAAAGTGGGAAGTCTGGACAGGGAAAGGAGTAGTAGAGCTTAAAGTGGCCTGAAGGTTTGGTTGGTTTGGTACTTGTGGAATTTGCAATGTCGACACGTCTAGCAACTACAGACGGAAACCACTAGTCACTAGTACAGTAACAACAGTGTAGCATGTAATCACTATTACCTGTCTATCTGCATACCTGTGCTGTGTAGGCATAACAAATTGTGGCAAGTTATTGAACGGCAAGGACGACGTTCGACGGCATAGTGTTAGTGGCGGTGGCAGTTGCTATAGCTTATATTACACACTGTCTCATGGACTGGATTGGGATTGGATTGTAATGGAGTTGAATCTCTTTCCATATCTATCATCATCGGCTTTCATTTTATGAAGTGACATGACATGACATGACATGAAATTACACGACTCCAAGTGAACTGCACTTGACTGTTAAAGCAAATAATTTGGTTTTAGTGTCAGTTTATCTGTTTGGTAGGTTGGTCAGCATAGGATTGGATTGGAATGTGTAGTCTTTGGGTTATACATGTAGAATGGACTGAGATACAGGAGTATGCGTAGTTTGAATGTCATTAAGAATTCCTTCGTGCTTTTCTCTTTCGAACACTAATAAATGCCTGTCGTAAATACTTTTTACTTTTACCGAATACGAATGATAAAGGAAAAATGAGTTGGCTGGCATTTTAATTTTATTTAGCATTTTCATTTGTGTACACACTTTGATCAACCAAGTCTAGCCTTGTCCTTTGATTTTTGGAACTAAAATAAAATGGCATAGCCGCATGTGTCTGGAATTGCTATGCCTCTAGATACCTATAGATAAGCTACAAACTAAAAATTGATAAAAATAAGAATTTGGCAATTGATAATTCATTCGTCTCATTGTCAGTGGCAACGATAGTTATACTTTAATGACGTGCTACTATAATTCAAAATAGGAAGGTAGGCATGTGTGTATGAATTATATATGTTAGTGAACTCTGCTGTCTGGAGGATTTCCATGACCCCTACTAGTTTAATCTAGCCACTTGATTCTGAAATGATTTTTGAATTACTATTAAGCTATAATTAAGTAGGTTGATATCTATCTGCGTACCTATAAATGTGCTGTAAAGCATATTATAGATAGTTATGTTTGAGTGAGTTGTTTGGATGAAGAGATGGTACAGGTAGTTGAACAAGAAGCCATAGCCGTTGCCGAGCAGTGTGTGTAGGTACTTAAAATGATTTATATTGGGATTGGAAGTTTTTATTAGAATTCGAACACCATGAAAGTAAGCGGTAATAAAAAGTTTGAAGAAGGGGAACGGATATGGAGGATGAGGATAAGTTATAAGTTTTACTTAAGGTTGAGACATCCTAGTAGCTTCTCCTCTGCTCCTGGTAAGGTTACTTTATTATATTATAAAGTGGAGGAGGAGCAGTGAATAGTGAACACAGAACACGACCGATGAACACGGAACACGGTATTTGAAATTTGATGCTTACGAATGTGGCCTTCTTAAATGCCTATGTGTGTATATCTGTTGCAGTTAGTGTTAGTAGTCCGAGATTGTTAGTGGATTATAAATATGATGTTGCTTGTAACTATGTTATGTGAGTTGTTAGCATGAAGGTACCTGCGTATATAATATACGATGTCGATGCTCATCTCCAGTGGTTTTTCTCATTCTTCGTATGTTACGTGTAAGATATTCAAACAAGACTTACTTGCGATAAAACTTCTCTTTAAAAGTCATGAATGTAATATGTGTGTAGGGACAGATATGTAGATAGGTAGATTTGCATTTTCTACATTATCCAGCTTGAAGCATGGTTGAAGGTGAATCTGGCAAGTGGAAAGGTAATTCGGTGTAAAATCAAGTACAATATAGCAAAATATGATATGGGTAATAGATTGTATTGAGTGGAAGAGTGTCTATACTATGTATTTTATGTACAGCAAAATATTTTGAGGGAGCGAAATTGTCTGTGGTTTTATGATGTAAATGTCAGAACATCAAGAAATGAGGAATATCTAGGAAGTGTCAGTCAGTACGTATTATGTGAGGCCTCGCCAATAAGCCAAGCTAAAGTCAGACCGAGGCGAACACCAAACCAAACCACCCACAACATTTAACGTTCTATGATATGATGCGATACTGTAAATTGTACCTTGCTTTATTTATGACGAACATAAAATCGGTGACTGCGTGAGAAGTTAAATAAAGTCTAACTGGTGTATATATATGATCACAGTTATATCCAAAGCCTGTGGTAGACTTCGAGGGTAGACAGAGACAGTATTTCAGACTAGGTGGGTATACGATACGATACAGTCACATTTAATCTCCAAACTGCTTTCAAATTAATGCAGGTAAATGATAGAAAGAAAAAATCCTGCAAAATTCGTTAGAAAGGTTATATAGTCTATAGATAATAAGGTTATAAGTCTGTTGATATAAAATCTATTGGAACTCGGGATCTGGATTCAAATGAAATTAATGCTTAAGTCAGAGTATAGTAATATCAATATACCTTATAATCGTATGGTAGGTATATAGTCAGAGCAAAGGTGAAGCAACAGAAGAAAGGGTACAGAACCAGAACAGAAGAGAGAATAGCAACAGGTGATGACAGAAAAGGGAGAAATAGTAGCTCTGTATATTGGGATTGGGATCTATACTTGAAAGTATAGAATATTGATATTATGTCATTACCACTAGTACTAGTGCTCCTGATTTCACCATTAACTTTAAGTTGGGGGTTGTTATTGGTGTTGGGAATGTAGTTGTGGTACATGCACTAGACGTAAGGTAAAGTTAATGCTAATAGTAATGGTATTATTGATTTGAATCCGGTTCAGTTTGTTTTGATTTGATGGAAGGAAGGTGGACTAAAATTGTTGAGCTATGCTATTCTTTTCTGTTCTATTTTATGTTGTCATTTTCAGTCTAATTGTGAGTGAGTTCCCACGTCATGTTCATGTCTCATATGTCTGGCCGAAAAACTTTACCATTCCTTCGGCATTTTGCTTTTGCTTGCCATCCGCGGTAGTAAATATTATAGTGGGAGCAAATATTTACGAATAGTAATTATGACGAGGGAAGAAGATTTGCAAAGGTGTTCAAATACCTATTACCATCATCGTGTCGACGTCGAATGGCGAATTGTCTGGAACACAATTATGCTTATGTATATGCAGTAACCTATTTATGTGTATATATATCTTGTATTTTTATTTACAGTGTATATACATATTAAAAAGACAACGTGACAACGTTTGGTTCATTATAATTATAATTGTGTAATTATGCTGTTGGCTATGTGTAGGTGTTATGTTGGTTGTACTTGGGAATGGAAATTGAAAACGGCATAAATTGTCAAGAGCTAAGTCCAATCGTAAGTCTAGTTTCGTTTTAAGTCTGTAGTGCAGATCCCTGCACAATGAACGCCATATTTTTAATTAGCATAATTAGACTTTAAGAGTAGGAGTAATAGGAATGGTAAGAGCAAGAGCGAGAGGGAAGTATATAATCCTTGTTTTGAATTGACTTCGGACTTGTAAGACTGGCTGATTGTGAGCCTTTGTTATTAATGGTGGAGTTGCTATGTATGTCTGTGTAGGAGGGTGGGTAGCTGTAGTTAAGTAAGTGTAGTGACAAGGAGAGGCAGGATCTGCTTAGCGGAAATGAGTGGTGTATGCGTCCCTACTTTGAAAATAATTCTATGTCCTTTTCCGTATGGTTTGAATAGGAAGATTATTTTGCAAGAGATAATATTTTAGGACAGTATTGGCATTATTATATTATGAGTAATGGCGATGGCGGCGATGACGACGACAACGACGACATGTGTTGTAGCAGATTGGCAGAAGTGAAACTAACCTAGGTACTAGTAGGTACCTACAAACATGTACCTATAGCTGCATGTAGACGGAAAGAGTAAGATATGTGTATGTAAACCTGTAATTATGTTAAGTCATTTTGAAATTAGATATTACCTAGGGTTATGGTGTGGTACTAACGACATGATATGATAATGATATACGTGGTGCAGAGTGCACAGGGAATATAATAAATAACAAATAAGGTACCTATTTGTGTGTGTGCCTAGGAATATATATATATATTCCTAGGCAGTAAGGAGTAAACATGTGTCACAACTACTACGTATAAATTATATAATTGTATTTAGCACTCGTAGATACTGATATGTATTTACTGAACATTGAATATAACATTGCAGATCGGGAATAGAAAAAATTTAAGAGAAAAAAAGGATTAGGTAGAACGTAGTTGAAGTTTAGTATTCAGAGTTTGATTTGGTTCTTGGTTGGGTTTTGGTTTTGATTTTTGTTGTTTAGTATTGCATAATGTAACGTGTAAGGATTGCCGATGCTGATTGTCTTCCGAAGCCGAAAGGACAAGGAAAGGATTTTGTTGCTTTGTCGTTGTATTATTTCATACATTCTCAATATAGTCTCTTGTCTCTTTCTATTGTATTGCATTGTGGATTGTGAGCAAACAATGTAGAGACGAGACCAATGACAAAAACCATCATTATAGTTTGCAGAAAATGGAATAATTGAAGAGTTAAAGAGCAAAAGTTGTTGACAACTTTGGTGGGGAAAACTGAAAAGTTGAACAGTGGGGGAGGTTGTGTTGCACTCTGCTGTGTGTTGCATTGTATTGTATTTTGTGTAATATTTGTTTGTATATTTGCTTTGTTAAAGTTGGATGTAAAACGGTTGAAGGTTGTGCGTCGATTCTTTCTATACCGAGGTATGTAGCTACCTACTAGGTATTCCAGTCCAGATCCAGGTAGTAGTTAGTGAGTGGTTTTCCAGTGAATATTTTCTCTCGTTCTATTCCATTCTGCTCGTGATTGTTGTTCGACTCTTTGAAGTACCTACGCTGAAAAAAGACACGGTTTTACATAATACTTGCGCTAGGATTTGGGAAAACTTTACTTTGCTCGTAACTAAAAACTACCCAGAAAGTTCCCTCTGTGGATTGTCATTTTATGGAGAGATAGGTACGGTTGTGTGTGCACGTTTTAACTGACCCTACCATACCGTTCTGTGCGAGCACCGGTGAATCGAGTATAAAATAGCCTTACCTTTTTGTTAGTTTTGTGTTGTTCGAGTTTTGGTTTTTTTATAGTTCGATTCGGTGTGGTTTAGTTGGGTTCAGGTGTAGGGTAATTAAATGTGGGTTGTTGGTTATTGTGATAAGTTATTTAAAGTAAAGTTGTACTACAGTTAACATTAATAGTTTGGTGGCGTTACGTGCACACATGTAAGTACATTGTACTTGTAATGGACAATTACACTGTACATATTATTACTACCAAGGCTTGAGAAAATTGAGGAGGGGAAGCCGCAGGAGTGAAGTCATGATACCAAAACGAATGGCGAATTAAATGCACGAAGTTGTAAGTGCCAGTGTGTTTGTCATAACCGTGTGGATTAAAGTTTGTGTGTGTATTTTTTGTATGAATTGCCTCAAGTTGATAGCAAGTATTTGAAATAAGCTACCCGTATAAATTTTTCTGTGGTGTTGTGCTGTGCTGTGTTATTCTGCTGTGTAGTACTACAACTTGTACTTCCATTGGCTTGAATTGAAGTTGAAACTAGAACTACAGTAAGTATTTACTACACCACGGTAGTGACATATGAACCCCTAAGGTTAACCCGACGTGGTTCTGCTTCTGGTAATGATTCGGATGCTGGTTTTGGTTCTGCAGTCACTTGTTTTTTTTTGTAAAGTCGTGAGCTGATTTGAAATTCGATATTCGTATTTTGATGCAGTTAAAATTTTAAAATTGATACATACACGTATAATTATAGTCGTAGTATTGCATTTAGAGTTACCTATGTCTGTATATGCATAGATGCAAAAGCTGTTACTGTTGACATGTGTGATAACGGTAGGCTTACTATTGCTGTTTTCTATACTAGTCGATTTAAAGTCGGCCTCGGCAGTTGTCATATGTGCCATTTTATTTTGTCCCTGTGTGCATGTATATACATACTGTTTGATCTTGATTTATGAGTGTACATGTAGGTAATTATACTGTTGAGCGCTGATGCTAATTCTGATAAAAAAAAATCATAAATGGTGGTGATATGTTAGTCGGGGTGAATTTCGGAGGTATCGGTAAAAAGCGTGTGGAGCAAGTACTGCAGTAGTGTTAGTCGTTAGTCTCGTTTTAGTGTTTTAATATATGCAAAAGTTGAATAGGTATACGCTGTGATAGCAATTTATATATTGTATTAGATAGGTACATATGTATATTCAGTGAGAGAGCTCCGGAGTTATCTGTATGCATGTATCTACCTACCTACTTAAGTTCAGGTCCAGTGCAGTATTTTTATTATCGAATTGAAATTCAAGTTACATCATCAATAGGTATAATTTGGTCAATTTATACAAATGTATACGTACTGAAGTGTACAAGGAATGCTTGGTTTTGCTGTCTGCAATACTATGATATTACATATGTTGTTCAAGATTTTGCAGTAGGATTGATGATGTGGTTTATTGGTGCATGTAGTGTCAAGTCTAGTTATGTGGAGTATATATAATACTAGTATCGTCAATTTGTGTAGAGGAAATAATTGTGTGTGTGTGTGTGTGTATGTTTGTACAAA
Source organism: Ptenothrix huangshanensis (assembly GCA_036851915.1). Lineage (NCBI taxonomy): Eukaryota > Metazoa > Arthropoda > Collembola > Symphypleona > Dicyrtomidae > Ptenothrix > Ptenothrix huangshanensis. The sequence goes on along the minus strand of JAAXYX010000015.1, from coordinate 82,184 downwards.
ACCCACTGGTGATTAGAGTAGTGCATGAGGCATGACTGATGTGACTTTTCCAAGATTTTGAGGTGGACTCTCGGTTTTGTTGAAATTGGAAAATAGGCTTGTCTTTCCTGATACATTACATATTTCCTTCCGTCAGAGCTTGCCAGCCAGTTCAGCTCCCAACCAGCAACTACAAGTGCTATATTGGCACATTGAAATATTGATAATGCTTATCGCAGGATAATGATGCATTTGCAATCATTTCATTTTGTTTCTCTAGCAGTGGTTAGGGTTTTACTTGGTTATAACTATTAGGATTGACTTTTTTATTTGTCTTATTTTGTTATTAAGTATCGAGTTGAGAACTTGCATATGCCCACGACGAATTCGCGTTATTTTCGATGACATAATTGGAAGGATGGTCGGAAAATAAAGAGCAGGAGATATTGTAGATTATTATGGTGCTTTGCAAAATAAATAATACACAAATATTTTATTTTGTGTTATCTAAGCTAGCAAAATGGCTCAGCAATTGACCATTGGAGAAACGTTCATAATTTTAAGCTTAATTATATATCTTTCAAAAGATATTTTCCGTGTTTTCTTTTGTGAATCTTTAAATAAGGATTGTACCTACCTCTTTTTACAATTATTCAAGTGATGGAGTGTTTGTTGTTGTTGGCAAGGTTTAAATATGTCGGGCATTTAACCCCTTGTCCGAATCCAGGGCTGGATGTTTTTGTTAAAATTTAGTTATTATTTACTCTTGTACCCCGAACGTTCAAAGGGATTTATTGATTTAATTATTTAATATTTCATAATGTTTAAGGCAAATTCGTTTACGTAGCCGTGGTCATTACTACGTATATGGTCATACACGTCATGGCGTAGGTAGGACAGTTTATCGGAAAAAGCAATGTAGAGAGATAGGTAGATATTCTGTACCAATTAGCATTATGCATGCATGTATAGGTATTTTCAAACAGTAAAGCAAAGTAGGTACGGAGCAAATCATACTTGAATTGTAAGTATAATTCCGCACATTTTGTTTTAGTAAAAGGCAGACTTATGTAGGGAAAATGTCGTACATCGCCATCGCCGTCACCATCGCTTTCGCCATTCATAAAGAATGTAAACGAATACAGAGTGTATTGACTTTGACTTTACACCATCGAATTGATAAGGTACAACAACAGTGTGGCATTAAATACTACAATAATTATTTACAATTCCGGGTGATCGAGTAAAGCAAAGTAAAGTAAATGGAAGGGAGTAAGGCAAAGCCAGAGCTAGAGCTGGAGCTAATGTGTTGTTCTTGTTAGCTGGAGGAAATTCTAAGGGAAATTCGAAGTAGACATTAGTTACTGATGGGATGAGCAAGTATGCTTTGAGCAACTAACATAGACTTTCCTCGAGTCTTTCCAATTCATTGATTGTCGTCTTTTTAGTGCCCCTCCTCCAGCCTTTTAATCTCTTGTCACGTCAGTCAGTGACTGACTGTACTGTGTGCGTTATGCGTTGTCATTTTGAATTATTACTCAACTTCATATATTCAGTCTGGACTGATGACGAACGATGAGAAATGCAACGAATCGGTCAATATTGACGACAACGAAAACGAAGGGTAATAATACCTACTGCTCAGTACGATGTCCATGTTCATGTCGATTTCCATTTCTATTTCGATGACAATGACAACGACTGACAAGTGACAACTAACGACAATCACGCTTATTGCCTTACAACGTGTATTATTTATTGTAATGGAAGTACTGAATAGTATATAGCTGTATTATTGCTCTCTTTCTGTCTCTGCTGTCTCTCAGTCGTCTTTTGCTATAAATACATCGAGTATGCATTATTGTAATTATAATCATAATCATAGATTGATCAATTGCAATAGAATTGCTACTGCATATTACATACATACATATATACATATAGCTGTGCTGTAATCCTAATACGAATTCTGAGCTCGGGTATGGTGCTGGTTCTGGTGCTGTTGGTCTTAGTTAGAATCGAATATTTGGGATTTTACCTATATCAACAGGATTATTGGATCATGTTTTTTTGTTTTTTGTTTACATGAACAGAGTCCAGGACTACGTTGGTATTGTGGTGGTTTTGGAGGTTGTGAGGCTGTTTTGAGTTATGATTATGATGCTGACTGATTCATTTGTGACGTGTTGGGCTGTTTCGGTTGATGTAGCATTGACTTGAGGCTTAGTACTTTTGCGTTCTGGTCTTCATGTAGATAATGCTAGGTTCAAGAGAAATGAGTGGAGAGATTACTAAAAGTGTGGGATTCATCGAAGGTTATGCAATAAAATTATAGAACAACTTGAGCGAACTTACTTGGTGGTAAGTTGAATGTTGTATGGTGGGTAGGTAAAGCACTACACGAGTAGGTAAACAGGCATTGGATTTCATAATTTTACTTTTGAATTTCATGTGAAACAGAAACTTGGTTCAAGAGAAAAGTGTGTGTATAGTAAACAGAGGAGAGGATGGTAACTAGCTAGAGTATACCAGAGTCGGCTATATTTGTATATACACTCAATATGTACTCAACTGAGCCATGCTAATATATGGTATGAGCGAGTATCCCTGTATCCCATCCTATCGTATGGTATCGTATCATGTGGGAGCTAAATTGAAGAGTTCCCATGTGTTTGCACTTTATAGGATTAAATGTAGGTAGTTGCCAATTGCCAAATGCCAAGAGCCAAGACAAGACGAAGGAGAAAGAGAACTTGTTACAGCAAAGGGTATTCATATTTCCAAGACAACTCACCGCAAAGTTGTTCTTGTTCTTGCTGAACAACCAAATCTAAATTGAAAGCTGAAACTGTGGATTCTGTGCAGTCTTGGTCTTGGTGTTATTTCATCTGAATTTTCCTATTGGAAATTTGAATAGTCATGAACTGCTACTTGACTACTGTTGCTGACGTTGTAGTTTAGTAGCAGTTTTAGTTGTCGTCGTTGTCGTTGTCGTCGTCGTCATCGTCAAGTGGTAACATTGCATTTGGGACTCGGGATTAGGATCGGCGTTAGTGTAGGCAAAAGAACATATTCTTTTATGTATGAATCACTCAGCGACAAAGACAAGGAAGGAAGAAAGAAAGAAGGCAAGGGAAGGGACATTCAAAGTTGCACCGCAGTTATTACAGTCACACTCCTTACGCTTTCATCCAGTCACCCTGACACATATGTACAAATTTGAAAAAATTGTCATTGTGCATGTGGGCAAAAAACAAGAACCACGAGCAGTCGCAGTCACGATTACTGTAGATATATTTAGAGCGGTGTTCTAAAAACTCGGAAATAAGTGAGCTTGGGTTGAGAATTGGGTGTTGATGGTATAGTAGTGATTTTGGTGCTAGTGATAGTATTACAGGATTACAACCTATGAAGGTGGATAGAAAAGTGAGTTAGTGGTGTGTGAGTAAGTGGATGGTTGGCAGTAGCCGGTTTCTATTTGTAATTAATTATAATCCACTTTAAAAGAGCTTAAGGGAAAACTATATTTTAGATTCGGATGATGAGTCATTTTATATAAATGTCATTCATGAAGAACAGTGGTGGAATTCTTTGGGTTCTGCTCTAGGATTTTGTTGCTGTAATTTGTTAGAATTTTTTTTCGCTTTATTTTGATGACTTTTTTTTACTTTTTAGAATATATTGCTATAAGTTTTGAATTCAGCAGGACATTTTTGAAAAGCCTTAGATGAAATAGAGTAGAGAAATACCTAGTGGATTGTGTGACCCAGTATCAGATCCTCGATGCAAAAACAAAACCAAGATCAGCTATACAGTGCTGGTTAGTTCTTTCTACCCTGATTTCTTTGACTTCTACTAAGTTGGTTGAGTGGTCGGTGAATTGGCGATAGTCAAAAGTGAATACTTGTGCTCGTAAACAGTAAATGATTTATTGTGTATTGTGATTGCTTAAGAATTTGAGACTGAACGAATATTTTTTGGCACGTTTACAAATTGAAGAATGTTTATATGCTGTTAGTGGATGGAGCTAGAGGTAAGCTTATATGCATATACTGCCCACGTGCATACAAAAAAGAGAATGGGTTTACATTGTTTTTACATTAAAGTTTTTTACAAGCTTTGTTTGCGTGAGCATTCTGTTATTGGAAAAGATATAGTAGGTTATCCGGGATAATTACCTCATCTCATCTCGTCCCATTACATCTCATCTCAAATCATAATCGGCATGGTTTTTGTGGGTGTTGGGTCATTGTCAATGTCATCTGACATTTTTGACATGTGCATTCTTTATGGTCTTGGTGCTTTGTGATGAGGAGTCAAAACCAGAATCGAGAATATTGGATTTTAGCTATCACCGTCTCTGATTATATTCATCAAGGCAGTGTTCTAAATTCTGGATTTCGAGGAATGTTTTTATGAAAGTGGACTACTAATTGTTGGCCACCTTCTAAATTTATATCGTGTCATTTGGTGTGGGTCGGGAAATGTCTGGAATTTCGACAGCAGATGACAATGTGATGAAAATAAAAATTTCAGATTGGAGTTTGATTGCTGAAGCTGAATACCTTTACTTGGACTGCAGCAGTATGTATGGGTACATACTTGTGGCTGTAGCTATGGAACAACGTTTAATGTGTAATTATTGTACCTGCATGGTTTCCTATAGATAAAATTGATATTATCGTGGAGCAGGGGTACTGGTACTGGAACCGGAGGTGGAACTTGTGTCAGCCGGCATACCTGCGTTGTATGGTCTGACCGGCTGCCTATACATAGTTTACATGGGTGCTGGTGCTGATGCTGGATAGCTGTTGTAGTCGTATCGTACTAATTGAAATGATGGCAAAGTTTTGGTGGTTTTAATTTCTTGTTCTAGTTTTGTTTGTATACTTGCCTTGTGCACTCTGAGTTGGGCTTGGAGAGTTTAGTTGAACATTTTAAGTCGAACTCAAAGGTAAAGGTTTTAAGGTGTGGCCTCTGCCCATTTCGCTCTTTTCGTGATGATTAGAAATGTTAATGTTGGCTGTTTACTGTGCGCTGTTAGTGTTAGTGTTGGGATCTTGGTGGGACAGAGTAGAAGTTGAATATTAGTCGGTCTGCCTTATTGTTCCTACTCGACACAGCATTAAATATAGCTGTGCATCGATATGAATTTGTGCATGCGGTGCTGAGCTGTACATAGTGGTTTTTGTAGATAATATGTAGTTTGTACGAGACAACTGAACTAGTTGTAGTTGTGGTTGACAAACTAGGACTAGGAGGCTAGGATAAAAAGAGCGGACTCACGCAAGAAACTCATGTAAGGTGTGTCTTTTCAGTTTGAGGAAAATGGCATGTGGTTTTCAAAGAGTACGCATTCACATTACACATGTTTACGAGGGCATTTTGCTGTTCTCACTCACTTCTCTGGGGCTGTTCATGTTCCAGTAGTCTGAGTAGTGCATGGCCGTCCAGTCAGTCGTCCTAGTCTAAAAAAGAATCTGGATCGATTTTTGACGTAGGTAGGTACCTACCTCTACCTATCTACAGTCTATCACAGCTAGTGCTAGTAGGTACCTACTCCGAAATAGTATGTAGGAGTCTAGTAAGGTAGTTGAATACTTTCTGTTTCAGTTTCTCTCTGTCTGTCGGTCTCGGTGTGCAACCCTCTCCTCCCCCACTGACTCTGTTCACTCACCAGGACCTGCACCAGCATTAGTTCTATTACCAGCATGTCGTAGAGTTATTGCTATTCCACAGTCACAATTCCACATAAGGTAGTATATGTAGACATCCAGAAATATTTTTGTTATACTTGGATTTCTTGGGATCGGATTGGTCCGATACTCAATACGGTTGTATTGAGTTGAAATGATTTGAGTTGATGTTGTGCTCAGTCTGTAGTTTAAAAATCAAGGGAATTTGACGGAAATTGAATTTGCACATTTCAATGTCCGTATCTGTAGCTCCAGGAGTAAATTGTGCTGTGGTTGGGGCGCAATTTCGACAGCACATATTGTACTCGAGGAAACAATATCAGGTACATGGTTAATATGTAGTAATTATATTTAAAAATGTGGGTGTTGGTTCTGGTTACTCTGATTCTATATTTGATTCCTGGATGGGGTGGATATTTCAGGTTTGGTGGTAAATTAATTGAGAATGTTTATTACTAGTGCAAATCTGTAGATTTAGATTGTCAAAATTGTGGAATTTTAAATGCTTCGAGTTTTGATTATGTATTTAGCTCAACGTCGCGTTCGTAAAATGATAAAAATGCTATGATGACCACTTTTATGTAATATTCATAAGGTTTGGGATGTTAATGTGAACAAGAAAATACAAAGTGCCTAAATACATATACAAAGTAGTCGGTGTTGCACGTTCTCGTAATTTCAGGTATGACTTCACGGTTTGCTTGACCTTTGGTGGTTGTGATGGCTGTTGAGTATTTATATAGATTTATATGCAGCAGGGTTCGAGGATGGTGGTTTCCCTTTTATTGGAACTCGAATGGCCTCTAAAATGTGTTGAAAAGATGATGTAGGTTTTTTAGGGAGAAATGCTTGTTTGTCAAGGATCGAATGTAGGTTTTAGATCATTTTTAGAGCCATGATTGTGATGAGAAGTATGATTTTGTGGGAATGGAAAATTTTGATTGGGAAGGTGTAAAATGTAAGGTTATTGTCACTATTTTTTAAGTTTGACTTTTTAGAACTTATTCTGTTTATGACGACTGTTTTGCCGTGATGGATATATATACATAGTAGGTTAGGTACTTGGAGAGAAACGTAAAGTTTTTGAATTGTTCTCAATGTTTTCACAATTGGAAATGTGTTCCTTTTGAATTCAATTACAAAAAAGTGCATCATTTTTGAACATGTATAGTTCTCAAAGACAAGACAGTCACCTCAGAGGAAGAAATGAAAGGGGAAAAACGTTGTTTAACCTACAATCATGTTATTTATAACGTATCCTATCCCCATTTGAACATCTGCAGAAATATTTACACAAATAGAATATTTTACGTCTTTCGTAAGGTTTTCGCTATTCTTCAGAGTGCAGCGAATGTTACTTAAGTAGATATTATTGACGATGATAGTGACGGTGACTGTTGCTTAGAAGCTGGAAGACTGGATGTTGAAGTTGGGGTTGTTTTTTTTCGTGAATTTGGATTGTGAAGGGTTTGTCTGTGCTACTTTCGACTTACGTGCGATTACTTGGCAACAGGAAGAAGACGAAGAATGAGCGTGAGAAGTTTGTCCTGTATTATTTACAATGATAATGATAATGTTCCTTGTTATTGCCTCGTTGTCTTTATCCGAGTGTGTGTGCATGTGTGTGTGTGTTCTCTTTCTTTGTGTAAGTGTATTTGAGGGAGTGCGAGTGGAAGGAAAGGAAATTATAAATAATGCTTACGGATGGAGCACCTGAAAGCCTAAAACACCTGAACCACCAGAACCACCTGATAAGCTTGGATTTGATTTTACACCATTACCACGTTTCTCTCGTCTCGTCTCGTCTCTTGTCTTGTCTTCTCTTTTCCTCCCAATCTCAAGTGTGGAAGTGTGGATGGATTGTGAAGTGGTTAGAGTCTTGGAGTTTCGTGATATGTGATAAGTTATAAATGATAAGGACGCGTGAGAAGGTATAAACAATCAGCGTAGAGAATGGGAATGAGCAACAGTAACCAAGTAACCACTGAGCAAACCACCTATCAGCATCGGCCTTACCAGTGCCAGTTTAATCAGTGCCAGGCCAGCAGCAGCAAGAGAAAGAGATATAAATTCCATCATCGAGTTTTAGTTGTAGTGATAACTGAGACCCTTAATGAATCCTATCGTTTCCTCGATAATTCTGTGGAGTAGAATGTAAGGAAGGTTAAGATTGTCCACTTGGTTTCTTTTTCTTTTTGATTCCATTGGGTTTTTTTTATCCAAGGTACAAGTCGAGATTCGAGATAATGAGTGAGTTCGGTTCCGTCTCTGTAGACAAGACGGTAGATGACAAGACTAGTGACAAGACGTGACAAAGATAACCAAATCAAGTCAAAGTCTCTCTTTAATTCACTGTCATTATCATTAGAGTCGCAAGCTATGATTTTAGGGTGAGCGATGAATTTATATAGCTGATGATTTTTTTACGTAGGTACCTACATATATACATTGCAGGAGGAAGTTGTAATCGGGTCATAGTCGTAAGGCTGCAGTTATTCCAACTTTCATCAAAGTTTTCAAATTATGTATGAGGCTGAAGTGACCATGTTGTGTAGGGTCATGTCATTTCAGAATGGTGTTCTTGTTAATGATGACTATGACTATGACGGTCGATATCATAAAATTGTTCGAAATTCGGCTGCTGTTTTTAATTATGGTTTAAGTTGTACCCTTTTTAAAAGATGCAAAGTTTTGAAAATTATGGTATGTATTATTTGTTGAAGGAAGATCTGTGTGACTTCTTCCCAAGCGTTGCAGTTAGCAGGTTCTTCATTAAATTTTGAAGCTATTATAAATTTGAATTTAATTTAAGTTTAAACGCCTGTTGAAAGGATGTACATAACTTGCTACACATGCGTTTTTGAAGTTAGCTATTCTTTGAAACTTTTGGTAACATTGTAGATAGGCTATCTTGCGCCTTCTTCAATGTAACTTACTTACATACTACCTGTTATTGTTACGTCGATGTTGATCACCCACGATAAACTGTTGAAACAGTGTAGGGTTTGATATGCAAGGTTCAGATCGGGAATATAGAATGCCGAAATGCAGCCCATTTATTGGGTAATTTATGTATGCCTAGCAAGTTGCCTCATGTGTAGTTGTGTCGAGGTAGAGATATTAAATTAAGGGTTCATAAAAGTTGAATTCTTGAATTTGAATTTTTATGTGTGATGTCACACGTGTGGGGTGTACATATTTACATATATTTTTAATGTTGACCTAAGGAAATTGCATATTTTATGATTGTGTTATTTTTTCGAATTATTACCTACATTAATTCGCTTCATGAGAGTTTTTCATCGGTTTTATTGCTGGTTTAAATTAATTTGAATTGGATGCTTTATGAGATTTGTATGCATACGTATGCATGGGGTAGCAACCAGTAGCAGTCGGTGTAATCATACAATGTAAGTGTAATAGTGGTGGTCTTATTCTTGTGTGGAACTCTTCTTAGTCTGACGTCACCATTCCTAATTATTCTGTTCGTTTTCCATTATTTGATGACGTCTTGAAATGAAGTGTATGAATGACGTCAAAGTCAAGGATGCTTTGGATTTAATGAATGGTGGATTTTTTCCGCCGTTTCGAATCTGATTGATTTTTCTGATATTGTATGTAAGTAGGTAGATATAATTACATGTAGGTAACTACTTTTAGCCAATTTCTACAGTAAAGCTTGAGAAAGTTGTGGTGGTTAATTAGAATCCTCTTGTACGTATATATAGGTGTGACGATGTACTAATTATGGATTATGGTTTGGACATTAGCTTCCTGGAAATCAATTGACTATCCATGCTTTTATTTTAGAACCACCTGATTCCCGTTTCTATTTTTGGAACTTAGAACTTTTTTAAGAGGAATGTGATTGGTTGTGTCTGCAAACTATTTGGGAAAGTTTTATCCTATTCTTAGTCAACAATCAATTAATTTTGGTTTATTAAGAAGGATGAGACTATGGTAGTGGTTGTGGTGGTTGGGGATTACGTATTACAGTTTTGTAGAGGATATTTTCGTTATTTTTCATTAAGTCTAGAAAATGCAGCCTGTGAACTGCATTCTACAGTAGGCGCGAACTGAATTCCAATTTTTGAGTGCACAAAATTTGCTTCAGGTTCTACAATAACCTACTATCTTACTTGCATTTTGCTGTGTAAGTAAGATGATACTTCCCCAGGCTCTTGGGGGATCTTGTATAATTGCACGTTTTTACCAGTCATATTTTCGAGTAATCGTATTTTTGAAAAGTGCAAGTTGAGGAAAAAGTTGGTAACTACAATACCTTGTTTGGTGGGTATGTATCGTTTTGAAATAAGTTTGTGGACGAATATAATTGTTTCCCATTTGGGAAACTTGTAAATATTTAGTTTTTGGACGTCTCCAAAAACTTTGGAAGGTAGATGTGGTATTTTGCACCTTGAAGGACGCCTTCGGTGGTGAAGTGTGGAAAGGTAGTTTGAGCAGTGTGAGTTTTCGTTGAATTTGGGCTTGGATTCGGATCTGGATTGGGAGTAGGAGTGCCTCGATAAGGACGTGAAGAAGTACCTATTGTTGGGTGGTTGGCTGATTGAATGCTTGCTCCAAAGTAGCAACTATCTATGTGAAATAGGTGTTATAGTTGGTATTTAGTCGTTAGTTTAGTAGTGAGTATTACAAGTGGAAAGATGCTGAGAAGTGTATGTTTGTAAAATAAAATATTTCTTTTAATAGTGCACGGATATATAATTGTCATTGGTCAATCAGTTCGACATTTGGATAGTATTTACAAGTGGGGCCTTAGCACACTCATTGTAATGACAAAAAAAGGATCTTCGTTATCAACTGGGTCTCCAACTGTACGCTAGGCTCTGTCTTGTGTTTGGAAAGTACCTAGGACCTACTGTTAGAAGAAATACGGTAGGTAAAGAGTCAAGATAGTCGAGAACGAGCGAGACGGTGACGAGACTTGGAGGATGAGAAAGGCATGGCAATATTTAGGGAAGAGAAAGGCATTGGAATCGGAATTGGAATTGGAACGGAGAAAAAAATAGAAAGAGAAGATCTGCTTGTTAGTTGTTCGTTGTTAGGCTTCTTTGCTTCGTTTCCTAGCCTTGCCGTGCCTTGGCTTGGCTTGACTTGACTATGCTTTGGTTCGGTAATAATTGTGTGGAAGTAGAAGTTTAGGAAGCGAATAGCGGGTAGCGGAGAGAAAGACGTCAGTCAGTGTGACTAGTGAGTCTGAGTGATCAATACACGGACATGGAATACACGGTTAGGTTGTTCTTGTTCCTTCTCCCGTTGCCTCTGCTTGTCTGCCTCTGCCTTTTCCTTATTTTATTCTTAACTCATGGATGAGAGTTTTAGTTTTACAGTTGGGTGTTTAGTTTCTTTGGCGTTGTGCAGAGTTTGTCGGTAAATTGTGGCAGAGGCTGAATTTGAAGTTGAAGTCGAAGACGAGTTGGAAATGTTGGAGGTTGGGCCGTCGGTCTACTAGTATATACTTCTCTTCGCCTCTCTTTCCCCATTTTTGGCTGGCTCGTAGCTTCGGCTTCGACTTTGCTTTTGGCTTTGACTTCAACCAGACCAGGACCCTATACTATCCGCTCCCGCTTCCAGGTTCATTTTCTGGCTTCTGGCCTAGCATGGAATGGCATGGTATGGCATTCCTGTCTTGCCACTTGCTGTTGCTTTGGCTTTTTCGGTTCCGTCTCTCTTCAATGCAATATATTATAAAAGCATGCTTGACTTTGCCTTGCCTTATCATACCTCAACTTTATATTTTGACCCGAGTAGGTTCGCTGGTGCTTTGACTTGACTTGTGTGAAATTGGGAGCTGTGAAAAGTCTGAGGAGTTTGACGGAGATGTGAAAGAGGAGAGTAAGGAGAAAGGAGTGGTGACTGGTTGGTGAGTGAGTGGTGGGATCTCCGTCCTTGTCTTGTCTTGTCTTATAATCTCCGACTGCTTTTCACTCTCCCCGTCTAATGTCTAATTAGGAAGGATTCATAATCATATAATTGATATAGGTATATGTTCTTGGAGTAAGTCGAGCGCTATAATATCACTTGGTGACTTGGCTTTTCTCTTGCCAATCTTGTATTCCTTCTCAGTCTTTTACGGCTACATTTATGTATATATGCCTATGTGTATTAGTGCTACTACTGGAGTAGAGTCATTGTGAGTCGGTATGAGGGCAGTAGTATTGCCGTAATATATTTAAGCAGGACAGAAACAGGAAGGAATATAATAATAATTAATTCTTGTATTAATTATATTTCCCTTGTAATTATGCGGCACTTATGCCTTCATGCTAAGTACTAAGAATTAAGATGAAGCGCAAGGATGACAAGAAACGCCTTACTTTATATGGTAGGTGAATGGATAACTGATATATGTCGAATCTTAGTGGATTGGGTGTATGTAGTTATACATTTTTGTACGTCATTCATATGTAAGGGTTCAAGTATAATGTCAGATTTGGTTGTTCAAGTAATTACATAATTAGACAGTGTCATGATTATTATATCAAATAAATATGACGAATAATAACATAAAATGTTGAAGAGGAATGAAATTAAGGCAGTTGAACTATGTATATTGCACACCTAAAACGCAAGTATGCTTGCAGTTGGTATGATGTGGTCTGGAAATATTACATGTACTTGCTGTTGTTTACTATGAGAATAACGGGGGTAATTATAGGATGTTTTGAAAATGTGGAAAGCATTTTAGTTAAAAATAGGATTTCAAAAATAGCAGCATGAAGTAGAAGGAGCTATTTATTTTGTGTGTTAATAACGTTTTGCTTTACACCTTTCAATGCAATGATTGGATTGGAATTGGATAGATGCAGCGTGCCTTGTGTCCTCTTCTCTGTACAAGAAAGATGCATGGTGTGCCATTGCCATGTGAAAATCTGTCTGTCTTGTGAGTAATAGGTAGTGGCGGTGGGATCAGTGGTACTTTCAGTGTTCATGTATGATGATGGTACAGAGTACAGTGTAATTATATGGAAGAGGACATATAAGTGTAATTATAAATGTAGGTTGCAATGTGCTGTAAGGCTACGACAGCGATAGGAGGATAGCTGGAAGCGGGTTGATGTTGCTACTGCTAGTGTTGGTACTCTGGTGCTATAACGTCAACTCATGGTATGGTTGACGTTAGGGTTGTTGTAGGAGTTTGTTAGTGATGCTGCTGCTACTGCTACTACTGCTGCCGCCGTTACAGCCGTGAGGATGGTTGTGTGATGATGTAGAAGGGAAGAGTGTACGGTGACTGAGGAATCGGTTCCGAAATCGGGCATGGGCACTAACCCGGTAGTTTCGAAGGAAAATGGCAACAGGGTTGAGTTGCTCACTCGACTACTCCACGGCCACGACCACCACCACCACCATACCATCACCACCACCAACACCAACCACTACCAACTACCAGCTACCGTTAAAGATTTAAAGCTACCAGCTACAGTCGGAAGAGAACCCGAGTATTGTGAATATATGCATTTATGGGACGTTCCACAGTTCAACATATAGTAGAGAGGATTCGGGTTCGTGGCGGCTGTACTTGTAGAAACGCTACGTGGGACCTACTTGCAGAGTGTTTGAGTATTTTAACTCGCCTCATGGCTCCATTTATGTAGACTCTTCATCAGACTTTCAGAGTTTCCGAGTTTGAGACTTTGCGAGTTTCCAAGTACCTACATAGGTAGTATATGTGTGGCCTCAACGCTCCACGCTGCACTGATACCATTGCTGAAGCTGTTACCGTTGCCGCTGCCCAGCTTCGTGCCGTGTAAGCAGTATTCACTGTTGAAGCTCAAGCACGAGTATCCTGTGTGTCTCTTTCATCTCATAATTTTGGGCGTATGTTTCATCTTTCATGCTTTCTATCTCCCTCAAGAGTGTCTTCCTTGGCTTCCCTTCCTTTCGCCTTTCCCATTGCCGTTCGTTCTTCATTGTCATAGTCTTGTGTTTCATGAGGAATTCAAAAATTAGCTAATCGTTAATATCTTCATTAGCGGTAGACTGAGTAGACAGTGTAGATAATAGGTATGTAGTCTTGGAATGCTTGGCAAGATAGATGAATTTGAGTAATAATTGCGTCAGTGATTAAAACAATACAAGTAAACAGTAAGGATAGCTCAACTCTTTGATTGGTTTTGTTTCTTTGATGTGATTTTTTGATACTGTGCTCCTTGTCGGAGATGGGTTCATCAATAATTATATTACAGGAAATATTGCCTTTAGCGTTGAGGAAAGTGGGGCTTTGGGTAATAACATAACTGCTTAAAATGGAAGAGGATTCCGTTCCAATGGCTGACTGACTTTGTCTCTTTTTTCGTTGGTTTTTCTATAAATTGCATACCTACCATATATATTTAAGGATATGGCTATATGTAGTAGCTGTGGATCGGGATATGGCATGGCTGTCATTATTGGTTGGGTAGTTGTTTGTTTGGATGGATGAATGGAGGGTGTGAGTTCATTAAGTGCAGCTCCCGCAATGTTAATTGCCCATACTTTACACGTCCATGTTGGAGACTTGAAGTGCTGGAATAGTGGAACGGCGTGATATTATCATCATTAGATTATCATGCTATGCCGTACTATGCCATACCATACCAGACCATACCGTACAAGTCAATGCAACTCCATGCATGGAATCTGCCTATCATTCTTTCCATCATCTTTATCCTCACTCCTCACATGTTGAGGAATGCTCCGGAGTTCATGTGCCGACGCCGGCCATGGTGATGGCGATGGTGTGAGCGTCGGGAATGGCGAGAGCGGTAACGGTGACGATGATTGTGATGGTGATGATGATGATGGTGATGACGATGTCGATGACTGCGGTGATAATTAAAAGCCACAGCCATGTTTAAGGGAACTTGAGCGATCCACCTTATCTCTGTCAATGTCTTTGTCTTTGTGGGTGGCCGTGAGTGCTTTCATATGGATATTTTTTCCACTTCATTTTTGCTCCAGTTCGGATTCCTGTCTTAATCATTTGAGATTCGCAGCTCCCAAAGCGGAAAGGAAAACATATGTAAGGTCGGTGATATGGTTTATTGCGATCGTTTTGTTTCCATTTATGTGCACTTCCTAATATGTATTGTTATTACGGATTTTTAATTGCTGAGATAATTTTGCGAGTGTTTGTGACTTTTGAAAATTACCTAGTTAGCACCTGCATTAGAATACTATGTGAAGGGAGTTGATGTCTACAACACCGTGTATAAAAATTAGGACTAAAGTTATTTCGCAAATGTAAGCTGTGTTTATGCGATTCTCTGTGTTGAAATATTAGAACTGCCTTGATATTTATCGTGATGTATTTGCGTTTGTGCTAAATCAAGTTGCTGTTAGTCTGAGACAATTTAGAATTTAGTTGGGAATGTAGGTTAAACTGTTCGACTGCGGACGGTGGAAGTGGTGGAAAAATTAGGAGAGTCTGGTATCTTGATATCGATATACCAATGTATATAGGTACATGTGTTGGTATTGTCATTGGTTGTAGCAGCAGCAGCAGTGTGGAAATGATTCAGCATGGCATTGCATTATGCTGTACAATGTGACACGACGGTTTTGGTGGTGGTGGTGGTGTTGTTGGCTGTCGTTAAGTCGTTTAATGCATTTGTATTGGCTTGTGGTAGAGTAAATGGAATTGGTATTAGAAGCATTTGGAAAATTGGGTGGGGTGTTGGTGTTGATTTTTTGTGTTACCAATTCCGACACCCTCCTTGTCAGAAAGGAGGTTTTTGGACTATTCTTCTACTGTTTAATTTTTCAAAATTTGGTGGGAGGCCTCTCCTCCTGTGATGGTGAAAAATGGACGAATTATTTTGAGGATTATGGTTTTAGGCTATGCACTTGACTATCTTTTCCTTTCTACTGCCTTCGATGCCCCCCATATAATAATACTAATATTAATAATGTTCCTTGGTTCGTATGTTGTGATTGTTCCTTATTTGCTTAAATATTGACTTGAATATATGGTGTACGGAACGAAGTGAATAATATGTTTAGCTATGATTAGTATTAGGAAATTAGGAGGAAGGCAGAATGCCATGCGATAAGCTTGATATTAGGGGGAAGATGATGTTGGTGACGGTACTATAATACGTTTGTGAAATACTGAAATCCATGTCAAGTTAATAAATTGCGGTAGAAGACAGAAGAAATTGTAGGAGAAACTGGGTCTATCTTAATCTTTGTACTATCAGTGTGACAGTGCATCTGCCGCTGTCTGTGTCTCTGCCTTCACTTTATGCATAGTCATGGTGCTATCTTTGAAGGTATGGGTACTGGTATGTGAGTCAGTGTGTTTCTCTGGTTGTGTGAGGGTGTGTGTGGGGGAGAGAGAAAGTGGAAGACTGAAATAGTGAAATGATTCCTCAAGCAGAGAAGGAGGCAAGAGACCGTACAGTGTAGTTGGATGACTCAGAACTCAAGGCTTTTAGGTGGTGTATAGTTGTTCTGGTGTGGTACGAGTACGACTACGAGGACGAGTGCTGCTTGCTGTTGGTGCTGAAATGGGGATCGGAGTGTTGGGAGTATTCCGAGTATTACCCGTCCTCTCCACTATGCTATGCTGGGTGCTATGCTTGGAAAGCGAATGCTTTTCAAGGTACAGAGGAGAGTAGGCTGTTGGAGTTGATTCTGTTTGTGCCTCTGCTTTAGTTTTCGGTTTTCTCTCCGTTTCTCGGTGGGTTCTTGATTGTGGGAGCATGAGAGGGAAGATGGGATAGACGTTAGTGGTGCTGGTTATGGTTCGGGTGCTGGTGCTGGTACTGGTGCGGGTGCTGGTGCTGGTGCGGGTGCTGTTTCTGGAGTGTAAGTCTGTCGATGACGACAGTCAGACCGACGCAGTGGCCTTCCTACCACTAAAAATCCCATTGACGTCATCTCTTGACCCTTGACCTTTACGGTTGAGG
The DNA here is from genome assembly GCA_036851915.1 of Ptenothrix huangshanensis. Lineage (NCBI taxonomy): Eukaryota > Metazoa > Arthropoda > Collembola > Symphypleona > Dicyrtomidae > Ptenothrix > Ptenothrix huangshanensis. The sequence goes on along the minus strand of JAAXYX010000015.1, from coordinate 65,596 downwards.
CAGAATATATACCTGCCTGCATGTATTCCTCATTCTACTGCTAGTTTCGTTGGGTTTCCCTCTGGCTGCTTGCTCCGTGTAGGTACTCGTACTTGAGCAGCTATTCTGCTTACCATGGTTTCTGTGATGCATTTAGTCAGTCCGCAATGTACTATGGAGTAGAATAGAGTCGAGTTGAGTCGAGTTGGTGGAAAAGTAGAGAGACGTTAGCAGACGTAGACTAGAACTTTAGAGGAGTGTGTGGATACGTGGATACATGGTAATCGGCACATGTGCATGTCTCGGTTCTGTTTGGTTTCGTTTGCTATGCTATGGTTAGGTTGGGTTAGTGGAGAGGTGGTTGGTTTCCTACAATCCATACGATGCTATTCCTTTCGGCTCCTTCCTTGGCTTGGCTTGGCTTCCCTATGGCTTCTTTTTGGAGAAAAGTCTTGGAGTAGCTATCCGTAATTCTCAATTCAGATTCAGATTCCTATTTGAATTCAGACGGAATGTGTACATATAGGTGTTGCAACTAGAACTAGACTAGAACTCGTGTAGCCTAGCCTAGCCTAGCAAATAAAATAAACTAAAGCTTGGTAGTACTATTGCGATTACTATTACTATTTCTTCAACTTGTATGTATGTGTGCGGGTACATATGGGTAAGCATTTATAAATTGCTTGACTTCCATTTCCATCCCAATAAATTGAAGGTTTTCTAAACCCTTGCATTTATAACTTTTTATTATAGGTACCTACTTGATATTTTATGTGGCTTTATAGATGGATTATATATATGGTATAGACTCATGTCCCTTTCATTTGCCTATGAATTGCTATTATTATTGCAAAATCAAATGGCTGTGTATCTCTCTTCGTTTTCTATCTCTCTCTGTCTCTCGCTCCGTTCTCTGTCTGTCGGTCTGTCTGTCTTTCCCTATCTTCATATTCTTTCTGTGTATACAGGATTTTATGTACAGACAGACATGCCCGAAATAGTCCAATAGTCGTATAGTAATCCTTAAATCCTTGTCATATACAGTTACCTATATGCTGATTATTCTGTTCTCCGTGCTGTCATGGTCCTGTTTTCCTCTGTAGTACTTATGTGTGGAAGCTACGCTGGCTATATATATCCTTATAATAATATATTTTAGATGTCGTTGTCGTTGGGCATGTAGGTTATGCAGTCGATGTTGCTATTGATGTTGACGTTGACATAGAAATAGTTGGGAATGGAATGGAAATAGGTTCAGAAATGGTATTATATAATTAGATATTGAATCTGGGTAGGTGGATGGTGATGTGGATGTGGATGGTAAGTAGATGTTTATGTGAAATTTCCGTAACCATGCAATCCGGTCATCCGGTACTTTATCTAGTAATCTACTCACATGGAAATTGATAGAATGGCATAAAATAAAGTAAAATAAAATTGAACACGCGCCAATTGTGGTTGAGGTATGTATTCGTACTTGTGGTTTTCATGTATGTAATTATCTTTCTACCTATGCAGGTGTATATATATGGTATTATACGGTACGATTGATACATACATATATAGATATCTACCTGTTTGTTAAACATACTTACAATGTATGAAATGAGTAGTAGTATTTGTAATTGGAATTCTTTTGTTAGATGCAGTTTTATAACGGGGAAAAGCATGCCAATGGTGTTTCGATTGCAGTAATATGTAATTAATAATCGTATTGTATGTTGACTGTGGACATGATAATGACTTAATTACCCGCGGAGTGTATTTTGATGTCTTTTTTGAGGTGTTTTTGAAGTCTCGTGTTGTAGATACCTAAGGAAAAAAATATAGTATACAAATAAAATAAAATAATGTCTGCTCTATTATTACTACTGTACTAGACTGTGTTTATTGCAACTGTTCGACTGTTGTTGCAGTTGCTGTTGTTGTTGTTGACAAGGGCTATGAACCGTAAAATGGACAAGCGTCAACTTTGCCTAGGAAGTTTGTCAGTAATGTGAGTGCTTTGGTTGGCTTGGTTTGGTTTGGTTGTTAGGTTGCTACTTTGACTTTGTAGTTTCTAGTTTTGTACAGTACTTCTTGTGCCTATATACTTTGTACTTGACAAGTAATGTGAGATGTAGGAAGGTTGTTCAGAGTGTGGAGTAGGTGCTACATATTCAGCATGAAGAAGTTGAAGTCGGAGGAGGAGAACGGAAATGGATTGGAAGAGAAGGGAATGGAATGGAATTAGTCAATTAGTGTGTTATTGTGGAAAGTAATTGATAAATTGATGGCTTGTTTTTGTGACCGTGGCATTCAGATTGGGATTTGGGGAGTGAAAGATATTACGGAGATGTTTGTGAATTTTGTCATCTTATCCGATTTGATGGACGGCTGGTTCTTGATTATTTTCATTTGGCCTGTCTTCATTTTAATGATGATGTCTTGGTTATTCTTGTGCTTCTGATTGTTCTTGGACATAGTGTGCGTGGCTTAAAGTCTCTATGTATATTCGACAATACACTTTGGTAGTATAGGGTCCTCTCAGTCTTGACTATTGTTGCCTGCAGCAAGATAACGAAATTAGAGAGGCTCTGGTCTTGTTCACGATGTCATTCCCGGGAGCTGAGCTGAAGCCAAGCATGCTATGCATTCATTCCATTCCATTCCAATTCATTGCTAATGGAATGGTGCTTAAAATTGTAAATTGTAGGAAGTGAAGAGAAGAGACCTAAAATGGAAGATGGAGTGTCGCATATATAAATGATGAGCACGATTACGATGACGTAACGGTTTCGGTTTGACGTTCGCGTTCTGTGTAGACACACTTCCATATCCTTTCCTTTCCTTGGCATGGCTTGCCTTTTGCCTTGCCTTGCTCTGCCGTGCCTTGCCTTTTCAAGTGGCTTGGTTTCCCTAAAGTTTGCCTTAGCTGGGCGTTTTGTTGCAGGGAGTAATAATAATGGAAGGAGGGTTTTGACTTAAAGCAACGTTTGAATTTTTTGATGCTGTGATTTAGAGCTTTTGGAGTATAAAAGGAATGTATATACATGTATATTACTCCAAAGGAGTAGGTAGTTCCAGAACTGCACTGTGGTCTGTATATAGGTATAGTGTCTTATGTAGTATCTTGGACAGTAGTAGACAGTGGACATAGATTCGTCGATTTGTAAATGTGCAAGGTGAGGAAAGGGAATATATGATAAATTGATGAATGTATTCAAAATAGACATGAGGAGTAAATGTAGGAAGGAGTGTTAAGGTGTCGTTGGTCAATCTTCCTTGGTTTCCCTGTTTCTATGTGTCTTTGCAACAGTAACTGTGTAGCACATCACTTGTATTATGGGATTTCTTTAAAATAAAAGTCAAAGAGAATGGCAGACGCAACGGTAATAATAGCTAATGTCGCGAGTATGTTGGCTTCTACTGCTGAATTGAATCCTACGTGAATTGGGGGAAAGAAGGGAAGCAGGAGCTTTCTGTGCACAATAATGGCTATGACATGACTATGACTATGTGTGCATGTCTATATAGTTGCTACCTTTTGACTATGACTTTTTAGGGAAGACATGAACGACTACCGTCTTTTTGAGAGTTGGAATAGGAATTATAGGAACAATAGGAAATGAAGTTGAGAGGAAGAACTGTTGCAGTGCAGTTGCGTCTTTGCAGCCAAGTCAAAGGCAAAGGCAAAAAGACAAGACGTGCGAATGCAATGTTCGCGTTAAGGTTAACGTTAATGCTACAAGGCATGGGAAGTTGTGTAGTGTTTAAAGTTAAATGCAGTGGATGCTCTGTAATATCTGTGAAAGAAAGCGAGCAGCTGGGTGTGAGTGAGTGTTTGGGAGAATGACTCATGTACCCACCTAGTATGTGTATATATATATGTATGTGTGTATGGAGGTTCGAATCGAGAGTTTTAGTTGGAATGGGGATCATAAATAGATAATATAATGTGATGGTGAATGTTGCATAGTGGGATGTCCGTGTTCTTGTGAGTGCGTGTACTGAACTGTATTCTCGCTCGTATTCTTTATATTTCTGTTCTGTAATTCTATGTATTTGCTGGCCTTGTGGTGATCTGGTTCCCAGAGTATGCATGGTGCTATATGCTATTCGTATGATATGGAAGCATCCAAATCCAGTGTGTATTACAAGAGTAGAAAGAAGGAGGAGGAGGCAGAAGGCGTAGCTGGAGCTAATATGATAGAGTCATAGTCATCTGTAGGGATAGACAGACAGACTGACAGATCGTGAAAGAGTTATTCGTACTGTTGCTTCCTTCTTGCTCTCTGCTGTCGATGTCGATTTGAACGTCGATTGGGATGTCGATTGGGTTGTGGATGTGGACGTGACGTGGACAGGAAGGAAGAACATTAGGAAGTTGAACTCGGCAACATCCACAACTACTCATCATCATCATCATCATCATCATCATCATCCTTTTCGATTTTTAGTTTCCTTCTTTACTTGTTTAGCTACGATATGGCAAATTGTTTGATTGTGGCCTGGTCTGTCTTGGTTTGACTTGGTCTCTTTTTTTCTTGTTTTGTTACTACTACGGTGTATTAGTTTCATGTAACTTCCATCCTTCAATTGTCACTGAATTTTGTATACTTCTCCATATAGGTACCTTCCTTGTCTTGCTGCGTCTTTCCTTATACCTAGGCTGGGTGTTTGTGAACTACTGTACAAGATTTTACTTATTTTCCATTTTGCCTGTTGTATGGAACATTGTATGGAAGATTGTCATTCGTATTAGCGTGGTGGAAGAGTCGCAGGAGAAAGTGTAGAAACTGAAGGGAGGGAAAGTACATCGATAGGTATATAGCAAGGGACTGACACGCACAACAGAAGGGCAAGGGAGGAAGGAGTGTGACAAGACAACTGTAGATTTGTTTGTGCATTCGTATGAAATCGCATCCAGTGAAAGGTAGATTGAGAATTGAAAATGTGACAGACACGTGTAGGTCTTATTTTACTTTGTTTTATTGACTAGACGTTCTTACTTTGCTTCCTTTTGTTGTTGAGTCCTTTTATTTTGAATTGAAAGCTTTGACTGACTGCAGTGTCTCTTTGTTTTGAGGTTTCTACAGAGTTTTTGGGAAGGTGGGGGCATGGAGTTTGTATTAATTTTCAATCATCATTATTAAATTGTGATTGAATCGGCAACTGATTCTGATTGCATTGTATTGGGTGGTGCGCTACTGTGAAGAATTGCTTGAGATGAATTGCAGGTTGCAGTACTCAGACCATTACTACAAGTCAGTGTCAATAGCTAGCATTCAAAATGGATGGAGTATATAATGAATGTGACATCTTTCGGAGTAGACTGCCCAGGAGCAAAACTAATAATTGATTTAAGCTAAGGGAATAATGATACCTGCAGTTACTGTGTAGGTAGCTGTATAGGTAGGTATGTCTAAACTGTAGTAATTTGTTGCGAACAGAGCATGTATCATGTTCATGTATGATGTTTCAAGGGGAAAAGGATATGATTGCGTGGATGTTTTGATTTGAAATTGATTTTGAAGGAGGCATATTTATGTGTATTTCGCAAAGGAGCGAAAATAGAATGGAGAGAATGTTGAATGTTCTCAAACAATTTGACTTTGATTCGGTTTCAACAGGTTCTGTGTGTAGGTATGTAGGTATTTATGTAGTGATTGATTTACCTTTTCCGTTGCCCTCAAGTAGATATCATAAAAATTCACGAACGTTTTAAATTGACTTTATGATACGATACGACAGGCCGTGAGAATGCTTTGGTGTGAATCGGTGGTTCTTCTAGTTGGTAGTTTACCTTTTGTAGGCAGGTAGGTTAGGTAGGTATGGTTATGGTATATCGATTGGAAATCTCCGTTCCTAGAATAGTGTCCTAGAATAGTATAGTGCAGGCAATTATATTGCTATAGTTACCTGCATATCAAATTTAATTAAATCCTGATCTATTGCATTTTTACTTTATAGCTCTAAATCGGTCAGATGACATGGGTCAAGTGCAAGGATATCTGAGTATGGTATCCTGAAATGGCTAGTCGTACTGTGGTGTCAGTTTGTTACTACCTTACCAACTGCTTCTTGCCACGAAAATCGCTAAGCCAAATGCAAATCCAAACCGAAACCATGTACCTACACATGGATAGGTAGTTTATTATTAGTTACAGTTATGGACAGTATTTATAGGAGACAATAATGTTTTCGCTTTTATCTCAAAGTTTGAGTCAATGGGTTGTTCTCTGACTCCTGTGATATCTTTAATTATTCTTCGTGTTCGTGTCACTCTTTGCACTCGTTGTGGTGGGATCCTAGTCCTAGTGTGGTTATGGTCCAGGAATTCTGGTTACAATTTCTATTTTGATTACCCTGACCCGGAGCAGTCAGCGCTTGGAAAGGTCTCCGTTTGGTTTCGATTTCGGTTGTGTACCCAAACCCATTCGAAAGTGATTCAGTTCAATTTATCATTACGTGTTGGAATAATTATTTAGAGAAAAAAGAACAAATATAAATGGACAAGTATGAGTTGGTAGCTATGGTTACAGCTAGTACTATGGCCGTGTAATTGTCGCTAGCGGTGACAAGACCAGTGTCGATGTCGGTAGTTAACTGTTCGTACCTACTTGGGTCTCTGTCTCTGTCGTGTCTTGGTCTCGGTACATGACAAGAAGCTGGAAAAAGTGAAGTACTAGCTTAGTAGTAAACTTAAAGTAGTTGTACGTCGTTTATTTTTAGACAAGTTGTATTTTGTTTCTTGTGTTGTTTCGTAGTTTGTACTCTGTATTTGTTTGTACATTTATATGATTGTCCCTTTAATCTGACAAGTTCCGTAATGGGATTCTTATCTGTTTCATGAGTTGAGTTGACTTGGCTTGACTTGACTTGACTGGAGTTTGGAAGAGTTGTGCTTTCCGTTCGGGGCTGGCACTGTCAACCTTTGTCTACCAGTCGTGAGAGTGGAAAGGAGATGAGGAAGAACTAGATCCAGAATAAGAAAATAAGATAGAGAAAAGAGATAGATACGTTAAATGGTAGGAATGTACACTCTTGTATCGGTTCGTGGATTTTTGAGCAAATCGAAGTTTATTAGTTATTGTCCTTCGGAGACACTATCTACATCTTTGACGGAGGCAGCCTGTTTTACAAAGTATTTTGAAGCATTCGTAGAAGTTTTTGGGTTAACGATTAGGTAGATTTGTAAATAATTGTTTTTCTTTACAAGCAATTCGAAAAGAGGAAAATGACGCAGTGGCATAGGTATGGTAGGTAGTTATATTGAATAAAAAATGACCGATGTGCACATTTTAAAAAGAAATATCTCATTTAGATGTCTTCGAGGTGGTATAATGTGATGTGAAATGTTGTGAATGGCACCTGAAGTTAGAACTGTTCTTGTAGACTGGAAAACATTAGGAAGGTGTTGGACATTTTGAACCTGTACCTAATTGTTTAGCTAGATTGGATTCATTGTGCAGGTCTCTTGAACCGTGATAACGGTGACGTTGACGATGACGGTGGCTGTCTGGTCTTACACGATATGGTATTTGGTGGTTCGAAATTTTTTCCTTTGAAGGGGAAATTGCTGATCGGAAATTTGTTTTCGGTGATTATAAATGGCAAATGTTGCACGGTACGGGTGACTAAATACCTACTTGGTTACGCTTTGAAGTGAGAGATGGGAGTAGGAGAAATGAATGAAGATATTGTGGCCATGAGTCTCTAACATTGTATGTCACTCTACAAGATTTTAGTTTAAATTCGAGCTCGATATTGAATCGTTGCATGGGCTTTGGTCTTGGTTAGGGTTTCGGTGTATAGTATAAACCTATATAGATTTCTATGTAATTATAGAACTAAATTTGTGGAGTTTGAGTGAGTAGGAAGAATAGAGGAGAGGAGGTTGCATGCCTATACATATATGACCATGTATTCGGTTTTGGCAGGGAGAGAGAGATGGAGATAGCGAAAGGAGATCCATGGAGATGGAGATGCTGGATGTTGCAAAAGGCAGTGAGTGAGTAGTGGTTGGTGGTGGTATGCTAGGTAGTCATGGAAATGAGGAGGAGATGAGATGAGGGAAGATGAGACGAGGCTGCTGAGCTGAGACTTCCAGTTCCACTTTCATGATCATCATCGTGTTGGATGCTGCCTGTTGGGTGTGCATGAGAGGCCCGATGCCGATGCTGATGCCGAAGCCGGAGAGAAAGATATACAGAGCAGTCACATGTCTATTCCAGACCACGTAGACAGACACTTTGGCAAATTGTGAGTGAGCTGAGGCGGGCATTCTACAGTCATATCATCTCCCACCAAACCTGAAGTGTACTTGAAACACACTAAACTATCTACTTACTAATAACTGCTTGTAAAACGGATTTAATATAATCAATCATTATAAATTTTAATATGTACCTACTTACCTACGATCTTTGCTTTGAAAGAATTAGATTACTATTGCTCACCACGCTTTTGAATTATGGGAAAAATGCCTTGAAATTCAGTTGGGTATCCTGGCTGGAGTCGGAACAGAAACCTACTTGTGTGTTTTGCCTATCTTGATTTTTTCATGATACTGGCCTACCCTGGCATCAACTGGATTCCTGTCTATAGTGATGTGGCTGGTGCCTGTTTATGTTTACAGTTTTCTAATTTACAGTATGATTGGGGATGTAATTATTTATGGGTGTTGTAAATCAAGTTTAATGAGCTTAGTTATATAATTACAGACACTATAGTTTTATATATAGTAGGTATTGAAGTTGCTGAAGCTAACATATGCTGCAGGCGGTCGACGTTTGGAGAGAAGTTGCTAACTTTTGCCTCTCGAACGATTCTTCGGGATCGCTGGCTCTTTATGAGGTGTTTCCTAATCCGAGTATACCTAGTTTTTTCTCAGGGTAAATGGTACGATGACCTGTAATGCAAATATAATTGTAATATTTGTGAAGGATGAACATGACGATCACGAAGTAAGGACAAAGCACCCTCGGTGTTTTCCTGAAGAATTTGTTTATAATTATTATTATCAGGTCGATGATAAAATAATGTGCATCTGGTGGGGTTCGCACTCGCATTTTGTACCTATTGTTTACAAATTAGATTGTATGTTGTAAGTAGTAGAGTGGAGTAGCTTGACTAACTACGGGCCATTGCTGCTGCGACCAGTGTAATACTGGTTCCTGTAGCGAGTGAACGAGTTCAACATCTTGTCCAGATTAGATTATTAATGCCTACATGGAAGTGTAGTAGGAGTGGGAGTAGTTGTGCTGTATTGATATGAACAAAATTATTAATGACGACTATCATCGCATCGGTTTCGGCCTCGGTTTGGGTCTCAGTGGATCGGTCATTCCGATTCGGCACTAGTAGAGTAGAAACATGAAAATGGAAATTAAAATCTAAGTAGAAATCGAAATCGGTGGGTAATATACTTACATTTATCCTTTGAGTAATTATAGATGCTGATAGGTGCTCTATAATTAATTATATCTTACTGTTGGTGTTAGTAGTATGGTTAATACTGTTGGTGGCAGTGACGGTGGCAATATATAATTGTTGAACTCGGTGATTAGATAATAGTTGCTGAATGTATTAGATAACCTATAGTTGTCTCTCTGTCTACAACCTGGCTTCGTACAGATATCTGCCTGCTGGAGCTAAATTGTTATGTAATTATAATGATTGTGTGGAATCGAAAGAGCAAGTATGGTGACACGATGGAATAATCGAATGACATTTGGAAAATAAAGGCATAAAATCAAGCGTTTTGAAGAATTGTTTGTTTATAAGTTTAAGTATTGTGTTGGACATATTACATTATAAAGTTGGAACTTCGTGGCGTGTTGAATAACTAAACTAATGTGAATTATTTTTATCCTATTGTTGCAGGTCTGTGATCTCATCCTCAATTTTGGACCCTTGCAAGTATGAATGAACTAGATAGCCTCAGACAGGAAGCTGAAACACTCAAAAATGCTATCCGAGTAAGTTTGTGTCTATATTCGTAATTTATCACATGATTTATTTACTTGATACAAATATTTGCCTTAATCAAGCATATATGTAAGTATTTGTATGTTGTTATTATGATACTAGGTAACTTACCTACTTCAATGTGATGACTAATTATTACTTACCTAATTTTGTTAAGGACACTTTTATTTGTTGAACACTTTTTGTACCCATTGTGCATGGCAGTTGATGCATAATTATTTTTTAAGTTAATGTTATTATATTCAATTGATTGTCCCATTTTTAGTACCTAAGTATCGGCTAGATTGATAGACTAGTTTAGGTTATTGGAACGATGTTGCTGAGGTTAAAGTATTTGGAGCAAGGGAAACTTGTGGATTATTGTAATATGTGGAAGGATTGCAACATCTGCGTGCACCACTTCCGTCTCCAGTCCTTAAGTTCTTCAGTTTGTTTCGGGAACAGGATAGCTGTATCTATGCGTCGAACTGAGACTATAAAGTTGGCAATTTATTGAATTACTTTTTTCTTTATGTTTATCTGCCGTTAGCTTGAGAACCTATGAAGGTTTAGACAGAGATGGTGGATGGTTGTTAATATAATTAGAAATTACAAATATCAAATATTAAATGGAAAAGGACAAACTGTCAACGTGAGAAATGGAAGCAGAGAGAGAGATGACGGATGCACTTTGATGATGCAACAGCTGAACATCTTTTTACCGCAACCACAATTTTGTGGTTGGACTGTACACATTCATTGTAGACTATATTGCAATTGTGTTTATACACGAAAGTTGTTTTTGTTCTACAAAATGAAAATCTTTTAGGATATTATTATAAGTAGTTACCTACCTACGATGGTTTCTATGTTTTACACTTGTGTAATAAAGTCACATTGAGTGCGTCCTTTATGCTACTTGTAAAGCCTAAGGTCTGGGTCCTCTGGGTGGGTTTTGTATTGCCGTTGACAGATGCTTGCTAATGGGAGTAATAGTTATTTTTACTCGGAAATGTGTGTTTCCATTATTATCTGTATGGTCGAGATTGTAATTGAAGACTTAAGAATAGTTATGTAGGTGACATGTAATATATCGACGTTTGGCTTGTCGATAATATTTTTTTATTCTTGAAGCCTGACAGGAAATTGAACGGGGTGTAAAATATGAAATGATGTAATTATTTAAGCACTATCTGTGCACATGATTACTTCTTGTTGTAAACTATGGTGTTGGTGTTCACCTTTGAGTTAGGAAAGAGAAAATGAACGCGGAGGAGACAACAAGTATGGAAGTTTTAGTTTAGTGTGTAGTAAATGTAATTACAGATAAAAGCTTTGCACTCTAATAATTTGGTTGGTTCGTAAATGATGTTGTGTAGAAGGCTGAATGTTGAACCAAATACCGAAGAGTTTCGAGCTGCACTGTGCTGTACGTTTTTGTTTTAGGTTGTTAGTGGATACAGAAATAAATGTAGATGGTGGTATACAGATAGATTGTAGATGTTGATGGTACTAGAAAAGTGGAGAGGAAAGGGTGTCTATTTAGTAGGCGTAGGCACTTGGAGATTCCTGGAATTCTGTTGAATTCTTGCTCTAATTTTTGTTTTCGAGATTCTTTATGCTCGTTGAATGTTGATAGTTGAAGTAGTACGGGTAACTAGTAAGAGTAACTGGTAACTGGTAGAATTGCAAATACCGGTGATTCTTAACCTAGTTCCATATAATTATATGGCGTAAGAATTTAGTGAGTACGTAATGAGAAGGAGGTTAAAAGTCATTTGGTTGGATTAGGAGAAGGTGAATTAGATGGGGACCAGCAGAGCAGACAGACACACCAGCCATGTGTATTTGTAATGTTGGTGTGTACAGTGGGATTTCGGATAATCATGTTAATGTGTATAATGTGCTAATCCTTGATGGTATTTTTGTTTGGAAATAGGATGCTCGTAAGACAGCATGCGACACGACACTGGTCCAAGCGACGTCTTCGATGGAACCCATCGGTCGAATTCAGATGCGAACTAGGAGAACATTGCGGGGTCACCTGGCCAAGATCTACGCAATGCACTGGGGAGCAGACTCTCGGAATTTAGTGTCAGCATCTCAAGATGGTAAACTAATAGTTTGGGACTCGTACACGACGAACAAAGTGCACGCAATCCCTCTACGTTCCAGTTGGGTCATGACTTGTGCCTACGCACCTTCCGGCAGCTACGTCGCTTGTGGTGGACTCGACAATATCTGCTCCATATACAGGTACAGTTGACCGTGGACTGAGTTGGAATTTGGTGTTCTCCTCGGAGAACGAAAAGAGGCAGGGATTAGTCCAACTAAAAAAAGGGTTCTTGGTGGTCTTTTCAGTTTGAAGACCCGGGAAGGAAATGTGCGAGTGAGCCGAGAACTACCCGGTCATACAGGATATCTCAGTTGTTGCCGATTCCTTGATGATAATCAAATCGTGACCAGTTCTGGAGACATGACCTGTGCTCTTTGGGATATCGAGACGGGACAGCAGTGCACCTCCTTCACCGGCCACACTGGCGACGTCATGTCACTCTCCTTATCCCCTGACTTTAGAACATTCGTCTCTGGAGCGTGTGATGCTTCCGCAAAGGTGTGCCCCATTTCCATTTACCATTCCATGTATTCATCATGTTGTGACAGGTTGTTGTTGGATTACCATTGGTTTATTTTTGCTAATGTTGTGTTTTTTGTTCTTCTCTTTGTAGTTGTGGGACGTAAGAGATGGGCTTTGCCATCAAACGTTTTCAGGACATGAGTCTGACATCAATGCCATCGGCGTAAGTGGGGATCCATTTTTTGGGTCTACGACCCCAAACTAAAATTGACTTCAAACAGCTTAAAAATTGACTGTGGGATATTCAGGTTTATCAATTTCTTGTTTCCAGTTTTTCCCCAATGGACAAGCGTTTGCGACGGGGTCAGACGACGCGACCTGCCGTCTGTTCGATATCCGAGCGGACCAAGAATTGGCCATGTACTCGCATGATAACATCATCTGCGGCATCACCTCGGTGGCCTTTTCTAAGTCCGGCCGCCTCCTACTCGCCGGTTATGATGATTTCAATTGTAATGTTTGGGACTCGATGAAAACTGAACGAGCTGGTAATTTATTTTTCCCCTTTTTTCTTACAGCTTTCTTCGGAAATGTTTTGCGGGCTTTGTGCTCAGCTGCTTATATCCACCCGTTTACTGTTTATGTTTAATCACAATGTGAATTTGATTTGCTATTAATTGCGTTACCTCTGCTTGATTGGTGTGTATGAACAGGTGTACTAGCTGGTCATGATAATCGAGTAAGTTGTTTGGGAGTAACTGAAGATGGAATGGCCGTTGCAACGGGCTCTTGGGATAGTTTCTTGAAGATTTGGAACTAACCAAACCAAATCTAATATAACTCAATATAAAATATATATAAATAAATATATATACAAAACGTGTAACGGTGTGTATATTTCGAGAAAGAAAAGTGAATCCCTCTACAAAATACTACAGAATTTCAGCAAAAAAACACAAAACACACAAAAATACACAGATGGTCATTCATAATTATCTATTATAATACCTACAGAGAAAAAACAGATTTTCATGAATTCAGATTTTCAGTGGTTCAGTCAGACGGGAACTCTTATTGTCTGTCACGAGTTACAGTAACTACCGCTGCCTCTCTTTACGCAACGGACAAGCCAAGATTGAGAAAGAATAACCATATAAACACATATATGTAATTATTAAACAATTGTCATCACTTTCAACAGAAACAGAAAACGAATAATTATAATAATAATAATTTTTTCCAGATAAAAAGAATAAAATTCTGCAGGGAGCGGAATTACTACTACGACTACTACTGCATACTTAATTACTAAAAACTAAACTTAAATCTAAATCAAAAACAAAAATGTACCCAAGGAAAATCCTCATCTCTTAATCAGTTTTCATCATGTCAAAAAATCAAAATGTCAAAAGTCAAAATTTTTGCCCACAACGAACCAAAAATAAGTCAAGTTGAACGAGAAAAAATACACAACAATTAGGACTGGATTGTAGGATGTAATTAATTATTATTATTATATTTTAATTACTATTGAAGGCTTTGGAAGAAAAAGAAAATCAAAATCTACATACATAATACATACTGCTGGCTTTAAAATCACAAGATTATTAAAAAATCATAAACTCAAAAACTGCCATTTACAGATAGTAGGATGAGTTTCACTTGATGATTGATTGAAAATAACTAAAAATACTGTCAAACTGTTAAAAGTTAAAAGGTGGAGAGAACACAAAAAATTATTATTATAGCTTTTTTGCTTGACGACAACTGAGAGTCAAAGTCAAGCAAGTACATACATATATAGTTATATAAAAGCGTAACATTACGTATATAAAATATTATATATAATAATCGTAAAAAATTGTATTGTTGTATGCATTGAATTTGAAAGATTTTCAACGTGAGCGAGCGTAAGAGTTTCAAGTACGACGAGAATATTGAGTATTGAATTTGCATTTGCATTGATAGAGGAAAGCAAGCGAGCGTGCAGAAGTCATTATCTGTCTCTGTCTATCTCACAACATACACACACGGACATATGAAAATTATAAATTACAATTATTATTATTACAATTATTAATTCATAAACATTAATTATTAGTAAGCTGCACGTTTACAATTGAACCGAAAAAACAAAATAGTGTGCTCTGGATCTTTGGAGAGATATGATCATTTGAAAGAGGATGATACAGATAATGATAATGATGATATGTGACTTTGCTGTTAGTATGTATGTAAGTATGTGGTATGCTTCTACATCGTCATCGTTCTTTTACTATTCTATATACACGAATAATTATAATTATTATACAAATACAACATTGTTAATATTATTATTACATAAAAATGTCTATATTGTATGTATATTGTATATGTAACTATATAAATATATATAATTATATATACAACCATGATACATGATATGATTGTAAGATTTACAATTATATTATAATAATTACAATATTAGAATAGTTATTGTATGTGTATGTATGTGCGTAAGGGTAATTGAGAATTAATTCTACATAGGTAATTATACATTAAAATTTACAATTACAAACTGTGAATGTATGGGATACTGTCAGTTGTAAATTAACGGTTCGTCTTGCACACTTTTGAATTGCATATTGAATTGATTTAGGTATACATTACTTCATTAGATTAATTATTAATATTATTAGATAGAGGTACTAATTATTATTATTATTATTGCGATGTATAATTTCTGAATGCCAAATTATATAAAAATTCTTTCATTCTTTTCGTCATTGTACATACATACACACAGTAAATTAAAACATAATAATAATTCGTAAAATAACTCGTGTTAACAATGCGTACAGTTCAACGTCTAAAGTACATACATAATATAAATATAATTATATAAAATATTCTATATATAATTATATAAATACGGAATATATATCTTTTCCCGGCAGACAATGTCATTCAAAAAATCCAGAACAATAGATGTGTAATTACAACTGCAATTACAACTACAACTACGTACATATTTATATTATTAATTAAGGTGAAAAACTACTACAAAATAATATTATGCTAGAAAAGGAGCAACAACAACAACAATTATAAATTATTCAATTATTAACCATGACCGATGAACTACTGAATTATTGGGAAAATGGAAATTTGAAATATTGTATTGCCATTATCTGCATAGATGTGTAAAATGCTTTCGTATTCGTCATTCGTAACTATATGCAGATTGTAACCATGATCATCATACCTAGTAAGCCGTAAGCCCATAACTACTGATACTGATGAGGAGATGAACTGTCAGGATACGAACAATATGTAACTAATTTATATTAATTGAGTAATTACGATACTAAGTTCAACTTCGTGTGAGAACTTACAATTACATTGTATGAATTAACGCTACAGGGCTAGACTACCGCGAAAGTAATTATGTATAATTATTGCACATATTCAAGAGGAAGAACTGAGAATATGAGAATAGCTTACAAGCACAAGCGTCCGGAATTATTCGAAGTCATTAATTAATTGCATCAAAGTAAGCTTTTCTTCTGGCTGTATTGGTAAGCGTTCATGTCAATTTCGAAATAATTAGAATATTAGAAGATGCAGGCAGGTCCATTTCCATTACCACTATGTTTTGGTTGTGTGTCAAACTCGCCATTATGCAGTAACGAAGTAAGTATTATTTATAAGAGAAAAACACTAAATACTAATTGGAGTTACTCTTGCTTATGGGTTTTCGAGGGGGAGGGATCTTGGGGTTTTCAAAGCATTGACATTACGTCAATCAGTAATTGTTACATTAACCCACATCCAACTACAATTAAATCGTGTGGTAGTTACTTAGCCTTAGGTACGTACCGTGCGGTAGTCATTACATCGACACTTGCTGATTTTAGTGATTTTACAGTTAAGATATTAAACCTATGAATTTGTGCTAAAATGGATTTGAAAATAATTCTCTGTAAAATACTTAAATGTGCAACGTTAACGTCAATCTTTGAGTTTCTCTGGTTTAAGTTTTTGAGTTTTCAAAGCCAACTAGTAGCCAAGCCAAGCTAGTAGGGAATAACTAACGATAGCGATATTATGATTATGATGACATACAGAACCATTTGCCATTTGGATTTCTCATCAAACTATGAACATGGTTAGGCATTTGAAGTTTTGAAAGGTAATGACTTCCAAATCCAAGCTGTGACCATTAACCATAAGAATGTAATTGTCTAATTGTAAATAGCTAGAGAATTTGATTTAATGCGTAATGATATCTTTAGAGAAGGTTAAAGTTGGAATTACTACTGAATTATATTAAGTTTGACTGCTTCCGTTATATGAAATGCTATGATACGATTATAATATGATATGAATGTGTCATTGTCTAGGGTCAGTGGTCAACTTGAAAACTTGAAACTTTGTTACATATTACGTACAATGTAATTATAAACTAATATCATCAATAATTATGGATAATTATAGTGCACATTTTAGTGACCTCTTCTTTGTATTGGATAATTATCAGAATAATTATTTAACTAATTATATCAATCTCGATTTCGTTATCGTTCCTTATCATGCGCATATTATATGAGCCATGCAGATGCAGAGCCAAGCCAGAACCAGTCGCCAGGCCAGTTGTTAGGATCACATCAAAACTATTTACTATTAATTATTACTATTTAATTATTATATTTACTTGACTATATTTTATTCAATTTCAATTTATTATTATTCAATACTATTAATTAATCATCAAATCTCTTTTCATTTCAAACTTGGGTATGAGCAAACTTTATACATATTAATATATTATTATTATCTTTGTTGTGCGGCGAAGAATGTTTTTTTTTTGGTTTTGTCTTTTTTTGTAGTGAATTAATATGAGTACAACAAAAAGGAAGAAATAATATGCTGGTCAAAGTGAGCAATATGTATAATTATTGTATGCGCCGTAAGTCATAATTATGAGTATTCAGTATTGTCGTATTGTTTATTGTAAAACCGACTCCAGTTCCAGAACCAGATCCAGCATATGTCCAGTTATTTAATTATTAATTATACTATAATTATTATGTCTGTTCTGTCCTCTTTATATAGCCTGCTTTGGGTAAAAACAAGAAACCAAACAAAACTTTCATTTACCTTGAGCTTGTATTGTGATTGTGAAATAATGTTTTTAACAGTAAATTGTAAAATACTTAGAATAAATCAATTTTTTGTCTGTTTCAAATAATACTACCAGTTTTTAACTCGAAAGTTCAAATTTTACGATTACGATATTGACGATATTACACAAATAACAAGGAGAAACCAAAACGGAAGGAAGGGAAGATATAATTAATTATACGTACATATAATTATTATGCAAAACAAACAATTTCACAATTCTGAAGGAATACGCACACATCGCACCGCATCGCATCGCATCGGTCAAGTCGATTAGCTTTGACGTTAACAGTAATTATTAACTATTCTGTTCTTTATGGGCCTACATTTTTTCATTTATTATTTTAGCGTTTTTCGCTCGTTTTAGTAAAAATAGAAGCTAAAGCAGAGGCACTTGAAACTATTCAAACCATGGTGTACTCAGAAATACAGTAGAAATTTCAAAAACTGGAAAGAAACTGGTTATCTATCAGATCACAGGAGCATTTAGCATGATCATATCATTGATTGAAGGAGGATTGAAGTATCTTCAATCCTTGTTCTCGCTTCTTGAGAGAGACGGAAGCCACATGAAATAAAATAATAGCCAGGATGGAACAGGGAAATTTCGAAATCCTCAAAAATCCCGATAGAATCATACTTTTCGTTGGTAAAAACTCATATAACGGCTTGAAAATAGTATAAACTTGAATTAAATTAGTGTTGGTATGCAGTGTAACGATTTCGTTATTTTATTTAAAGAATGGAATGGATTGCCAAGGGATGATATTGTTGTAACATCGGAAAGTGAATGATTCAATAATTGTGTTGATTATTGTCATTGTTATTGATGTGACTATGAAAGAATATTAAGCAATAGGTTCGCGTACCTAAGAATGGTTACTGGTTACGGTTATGATTATACTTTCATTAATTTTACAGCCAGGAACTATACCTATATTTATAATTTACTATGGTATCTATACAACTACTACTATTACGTATGTACAATGATTTCTACACAGAGTCTTAAATTTAAATAATTCCAAATGTAACGCTCGTCGTTTACTATTTAATTAAACACGAAAACTACTAAACTATAATTATTATAATTCATAAAAAACCTATTTTCAACTTTTGACTTGATTTTAATTTTGATTTAAGTTGTAATTATGATAATTACTATCTTCGGAGAAAAACGGTGGGATAATAATAATTATGTTGTGTGTATTAATTGTAACTACATAATATTTAGTTCATGTTTTACAAATTATTTACAAAAATCGGGGAGACTTGGAGAGTTGTAGGCGTTGGAATTATTTTAATTATGTATGTACACAGTATAATGATAAATTGAGTTGTGTACTATTCTTGTGTACAACGCTTAAATATGATATAATAACGATGATACATATGATACAGTGTAATTACTGGCTTTATTAATCCAACAAGTCTCTTGATTCGCGTATGAAACAAGAAGCACGTAAATGGCAATAACAAAAGAGTATGCTTCACTACTTACTATAGTTGTGCTAATGATGGCTTAGTTTGGTATAGTTTTTGTTTAATTTTAAGTGGATTAAGTTCCATGTAATTAGTTAATTACCATTTGCGATAAACTTCTAGCTGAAGTTACATTCTTTTGTGTCATTTCCAAATTTTAAATCACAAATTATGTTTAATCCTATTGTATATGTGTAATCACAACTAGAAATGTACGTATGTGCAATGTGGAAAGGATTACAAAATACCCCCTGGATTTAATAGAGGAAAATTTAGCGCTCTTCAGGGCGTATTAATTTCATCCAGTCGGTGTCGGTTATCATAATATCGGCACAAAGATCACCGACCTTTGGTCTAGATACCGGTTCACCAAACCCAATCAGACCAGCAGTCCAGGGAAAAAGGATTAAATGAAGCTCATAAATAAAACTGATTTACCTCATGTGAAACTTTTTGACCTATTCTAATCGTTTTACTGAAGGAATAAAATTTTAATTTAATTATTAATTAGGGAATGATATTGCAGCGCAGTGACCAGAGCAGTACAGATAATAGTTATGTATATTGTATCACTTGTCTTGTTGTGTAATATATTGGTCGTAATCGTAATATGCAGCCCTTTTATTTTCAGTTGATGCTGCGTTACAGATACATTAGTATTGTCGTCACTTATTTTACCGTTTTTATTTTATTTTTATTTTTAAAGCATGATTTGAATGTGCCGGACATCATTGTGAACATCATTAGACTTCTGAATTGGAAGAGTAATGTTGCGTTGTTCCTGATTTTGATAGTTTGAATTTCGATTATGAGTTGATAATTTATCTTCGTGCATATGTAATTGATTATAATGAGACTAGTAGGATTAGTGCGTTTATTGTTAGAATGAATTGTCAACGAATCTGCCAATTTGCTTGCTGAAGCTATTGCTATAGATTATACGATTTATGAGTGATACGTATATATATCTTTTATTTTCTTCAAACTTGTCTTAGTCTTCACTCCTTGACATTGACTTGGTAAAGAAATTCAGGATTTCAAATTATTTGCTTAGTTGTTCCCAAAAATTTTCTTGAATTTTGTATTGTTAGATTGTAATTTATTTAGTATTTAATTGTATGACTTTGAATAATTGTCAAAGCTTGTATCAAAAGAAATCACAATGATAGGTATGATATATATCAGTAATTATGATTATTATCGCTATCGAAGATAACGACACACATAGGTATTATTATCAACGAAATGTAATCTGTTCAGTGATTTCTTTTGTTGTCACATTTTAGTTTTGGATGATTAATTATGAATGACAGTTAATTCTTGTTCCACTATGTTTGTTGCATTTGTGTAGATTTGATCGGTTTCATTTTGTTAAACAGATTATATTTGCAGGATGATTTGTTTTGTCCATGCACACTCGTCTCGTTTTACTGTCATAAATTGATTTCCCTGATTGAATGACGTTGAGAACAGTTAGTTATAACTAGTTTCGCCCTTTATGTT
Source organism: Ptenothrix huangshanensis (assembly GCA_036851915.1). NCBI lineage: Eukaryota > Metazoa > Arthropoda > Collembola > Symphypleona > Dicyrtomidae > Ptenothrix > Ptenothrix huangshanensis. The sequence goes on along the minus strand of JAAXYX010000015.1, from coordinate 44,940 downwards.
TTTGCTTTGCGATTTAACTGTATCCTGTATCTAATTATTTTAGTATTGACTTGAGAGGACCTCAGGGTTCAGTTCACATTTACACAATACAGTAATTAGTGCTATAGAAATATTAAAGGTATTAGTTTTAATGGTATGGGTTAACAGAAAGAATTTGTTATTGGGCCATTATCTTGATTTAGTTGAGTATTATAATAATTATAATTAAATAAACATACTTCGTCGTCGACATAATCACTAAAGGTAGATTGTCCTTTTTTCTGGAGTAGAAATGAATTGACTGGCTTCACAAGTGATGATCGATACAGATGCATGTTTGTAAGTTCTTTATAACCACCTGCCTGTTATTAATTTTGGATGTTGTCACCTTTTACTTTAGTCTATTTGCCATTGTCAATTGTCAATTGTCGATTGTGCTATTTTAACTTTCACTCTTGAACACTTGGAAATATAAAGAAAACGATGTCTAGATGTAAACTACACAAGATAATTATGATAAAATACAATTATATTTACATTAATTCTATAGTAAATCATAGTAAACTTTGTTTGTACTTCTGTCATCTTATAATTATTATATTTATGTGCATGAACATGAGCGAGTGGAGCACATGAGGTGCATACGCTCCTGGACTATACAGATTTAATATAACTACGATTATACAATATTATACATGATAACAGTTCCTGTACTGTCGATAAATAATTGACTTGACTTTGGTCTTTTAGCCTCTTGTGTCTTTTTGATTTGCATTTTATTTGTCATTTTTTATCATTTCATTTTCGTTTTATGAACGAAGCATGCAAGGAATACATATGCCATGTGTTATGTATTTCTCATAAGTGTCATTTTCATATAATTAATTTCATCAGCATTTATTTTCCCCCTTCCTTCCTTCATTTTTTCGATAGCGATTGATAATACAAGATAAAAATGGTGAACTTTCATACGAACTGAATCAAACTTTACCAACGAATGTTCCCGGTCTGTGTCTGCAAAACTGCTGGCTGCAATATTGATGACATTTAAGATTGCAATCATCATTCCATTATTTTCAATATCCAGTTCCACATAATTAATTTACATTCAACACTTAAAACATAGTACATTTCCGAGAATGAAAGCAAAGAAGTTGTCTTTGATCTTTGCTAATCGAGTTGTTGCTGCTTCAAAAAAAATAATTTGCAGTAATTGCTTTATTATTATCCTACCGACCCAAAAACAAGCCAAGCGCACACTTAACTGTATAAGTAATTTACTTACCCTATTACAACCCATTACCATTTGTTAATTACTGACTAATATTATGATTACATAACTAGTCTACTAATACCTAACTGATAATCATAATTATTTAAGATGGATGTTGTTGGAATTGTCAGTTGGAATTTGTGGTTCACATCAGGTTGACGGTCACACGGCTATAGTCATAATTATAACAACAAAGTAAAAACTTTAACTAACCTCAGTAAGATCGCTGTCATTAATCATTGTCTGGAATCATTGGTAAAACTTGTCGTGGTTAAGATTGTATATTTTATTGCATTTTTGATGAGATACTTGCTAGGAACCTTAAAGTAGTTACAGTACGTAATATGGATAGTTAACACTTATACCAGGATAATGAATTATGAATGGTCAATGTAAGATTAAGGTTTAGATTTTAACGGATTTGGGACCAGAATTATGAATTTGAAAAATATGGAAAATGAAACTGACTGGCTCCCGCTGCCGGCGGCTGCCGTACCGGTACCGGTACCGGTGCTGCTATCTGTGCTCTTCTAAAGAGCTTTTAAAGTAGGGAAAATGTGGGTCTGAAACACTGACGCTTTATTCGTTTCCTTCACACTTAATTACGCAATTATGTTTACACTAGAAGTTATACACATAATCATGATCTGTTAGACTGCAAGAAAAAATTGTTTTTGTATTTGCTGGAATCTCCATTATTTACAGTTGACTGGTCAGAAAACTGTAAAATAGGGCTGAAAAAGTTTTGTCTTTGGTGCTTCCATTTTTCGTTGCTTGTTGAAAGTTTCTAGAAGAATTTCAGCGTAGAAGGTGTCACACTTAAAAACGTTTACTAGATGGTTTGAGTTCGGTATAAATAAGATTATCGTGTGAACTGAACATGAGAGGTCTGCAATATTTCTCGTTGTGGATGTTGTCCGTTGTCAGATATCAGATGAGCAGATTACCGTAAGAAGATAATGAATTTTTGGGAATAAGTATGAGGTTACGATTTAAATAGGATTGTGCATATACAATGATTGATAATATTAAGCTAGGAAACTTTGAACCTTTGAACTGGATTGCCAATTAAATCTGTACATGAAACAAGAAAGTTTGTAGAAACAATGAACAAAAGCATGAACAGTGAATCTGATAGTTATATCATGTTCATGAAACATAAATCAACTGTGTAACTATAACTGCCAAGTTAGTAGCTAATGCGTTTTAGTTTTACACTACAAATACAATTACAAAACGATACAACAATACTATTAAGGTACGTAGTTGTTTTCCTTTTCAGCGTACATAATCAAAGTTATTAGAGATGAGCGAGAATACTAAAAGTATAACATGTCAACTCTTTTCAAACGTTTAGGTCAGTGGAAAAAATGAGTCTTTTGTCTTTGTTGTGGCTACTAGTCATTAGTTATGTAGGTAGCTGTTGCTTCAGCATGGGATGCAAGGTCAGAGATCTTACTTTTACTTAGTTGATAGTTGTATACTGAAGCCTACTAGATTAGAACTATTAATGACGATTAATTATTACCTAGCATAATCTTAATTATTAGTAGCCATTAAACGTTTAGTAGAAAGCAAGCAAAGAGCATTGAAAGCAAGCAAGCGAACTGAGTTGCAATCAAGTATATGAACACACTGCAAAATGCAAAATTGTTTGCATCGATCCTTAATTCAAATTCAAATATAACAAGAGTTCAGATTTTTCACAATATATAAGCTAATCTAATTACTAAAACTATGTATGAACTGAATTTTGGAATTTAGCAATTTTCGAATTCAAGCTACCTTCAATCAAATTTTAATGTAATGCGTATGTAAGTAATTAACATGCAATTATAATTATCCACACTTAGACGGTAGAAACACATCTCTATTCGATAGACTTAAAGATGAACTAACGTATAAACTTAACGACTGTTTTACGATTAATATAATGTATTGTAATGGCTGTCATTTTTATATTATACTTCTAGTTTTCAAGTTTCGATGATGATCGTGATCCGAGATCGTGATCTATGTTGTTGTTGAATATAATTAATTACGTACTAACAACTAACAGTAGTGATTGTCGGTGTGTGTTTGTGTGTGTGTGATATAAACCACTATTTGTAATGATCATCAATATTTCCAAATTCAGTTGGCACAATTCTCTAATCTAAGCATTATTTGACTATGAGTTCATCTTCATTCCTTGACTAAATCCTTAGAATTTACACTAACCAAGTACCTAAATATTTAATGTTGCAAATCCAACAGAAGACAGATGGTGTTAAGTTTGGTTCGAAATTATAGCCTTACCACAAAAATTGCTTGGTTTAGTAAGTTCGTTATTGTTGTCCAATGTTGGGTAGGTACTAATTATAATTACCGTTATTCTTCATTGTCGTCATTACCATTAATGATTAATTATTAATGGTCAATGTTGTTGTTGGTTGGTTCCTTCGTTAGCACTAGATTTCTAGTACCAGACTCAGTGTTGTACTGTTGTAGGTGTACTTGTATGTTGTAAATTAGCGAGATGTCTGTCAACAAATAAATAGTCATCTGAAATCGGTGCAAACGATAACGTTAACGATATTACTGACTACAAGATAGTGGGCGAGAGTAGCTGAGAAAGTGAAACTGAGAAAAGGCATGAATTATGACTAGATGATGGATCCAGGTGGTAGGCACATTTTGGAAACTTGAAAACTTGGAAACTATGGATTTTCAATTGATATGGCTTATACAATCAGGTTTTCGACTTCAACTTCGAACAATTTCGGTATTCAATTAATTAATCATGTATTTACTATTACAATTGCAAGCAAAATGGCATTGTCTACGCTGTACATATAATAGGTATATAATGATAATTATATATTTAGGTAACTCTAGGGTAAGCAATCCGCGTTGGTAATGATTCTACGTTATTATAAATAGGAGTAACGGTAATTACGAGAGAGTCAAAATCAAGATGTGAATATGAGTACGCCAATAATTGTACTCTTGCTATCTGTAATCTGTAGCTAGGTGTTAGTTTTAAAGTTTTTCGGTACGTACGCCTAAATTCATAATTGTTCATGCATAAAAGCTATATTACCATGAATCATGTCTAATTAAGGTTGATATAATCACTATTACCTACTATTTAATAATAATTCCTTCTAGCATATTACTACAATTACACTGTACATTGTTTGGTGTTAACCGCAAGACGGTTCACGTTTGTTTTAACACTTAAGTCTTCAAAAGGAACCCTTACCCTTTGTTTTTTGTTATAGTGGCTACAATTAATTATCTCGTATATCACTATATTGTAATGTATAATGAGTCGAGGTAAATTTCAAAGACGCAGAAACAGACAGAGAAATCATTATAATAATTATAAATAATTCTATTGATTAAGGATTTGAGATACTGGCGACTAATTTATTCTACACATGTAATTGCAGTTACACAGCATAGCATAGCATAGCAGACAATGACGACTTACTCAAGAAATAAAAATTGCAAGGGCTAAAATATTTTTATGAACAGACACAAACACAAACATGGCAGGATTCTGTGTAATCAACCTGAATCTGATCCTGGTCATTTCGGACTCATGGTGTAAAAACCAAAAAAGTTGTTGCTTGCTGTGCTATTCCTATGGTAGTTGTGATTGGTAGTACTGATTACTGCTATAGTAATTACACATAGGGATACTACTTTACTATATATAATTACTTTCTCCGGTTCCGGTTCCGGTAATTGTACTCAAACTCACCTATAACTTGTAATATGAATGAAGGTTAAATTTAAAAAATTTGAAATCAAAGATATGAGACACGAGATTTTTGCCTTTGCAAAATTTTCTTAACTATGCCTAACAAAAGGTGAAGGTAAAAATATGTAAATTATAAAGATTATAAACTAACTTACATTATATTAAATGAATACGACCAGAAATCTAGGAACCAATTTCAAACATTTACCATTTACCACTTATTCAGAGATCAGCTATTAACAATTAAACTATTAATTATTCTAATTCTAATCGTTATTATTATGAATGATTAATTATTACTTAACATAGAAAGCAAGGAAAGAAAGAACACACATTAAATTACACATTCTAGAGTTATTATCAAATACTATGCTTTAATTTCCCAAAAACTAATACGTCTATACTGACTATATATGACTTGCATTTACAACTTTACAAGGTATATCTATACATTCTTAATATTCTTAAATCTGTATAGGTAGCTACATACTTTCTTATCGCTAATCGCTATCTTATATAAGCACCCTTTACCTATATTACGTGGAAAATTCACCTAATTATTATGCAAGTGTATTAGTTTTAAACTAATATTGATTGTGGTAAAGGAGTTGATTTTACTTGAGTTGACTCTCATCCGTCTTTACCTTTTATCTGTAAAAACATGTAGTGTATTTCACATGTTTACTGATTCTCATTGCAAATTCAATTACCTCATTTTCAAGATCTTATACACAATTCACATGTCTCATTTCAGTTGCTACCAAAGCAAAGGTGTAATAATTACTCGTAAATAAAACTAGTGCTAACAAAATTAAACTAATAGATGCTTTATACTAGATTTTAAAATCGTAGACATTGCGGAAGCACAACTAAGTTAATCAATAGTATCTTTAAATATTATGGCTATCATGTTAAAGTTATGTAATTATAGATGGACAAACGTATTCAGCATCTGCTACTTAAATATGTAATTACAATTACCTACGCAGCTATGAAGTCAAGAATAAATTTTAAAAGTAATAATATCTACAAATAGATGTAAGTAAGTATACTAAAAATCATGTAGGAGTCATTAAAAAATAGACTATAATAATATATATAAGGAATCCCATCCAGATTCCATATATGTAATACTAAATCCACGTTCCCACCTTCTCCCCATAAAGCCCCTGAGAAAAAAATGAAGTGCATCCACTGCAGATTGCACGAAAGGATTATATATCTTAAGTGATGTCAGAACAACAAAAAAAACTTTTTTATACTCCAATGGAAAAGTGCAAGGGCTCAGGAAATTGTTCTGACCTCATACTAAGATTTTATACTTCCCAATTTTTAATTTTTTAAAAATATATCTCAAATATTATATAATGCGAGAATAATATCAAATTTCATAATGTATGACTAATGGCAATGTATGTACATAGTTATAAAATTATATCTTAGATAGCTAACTATTCTAAAGTTCCAATTCTAATTGTAATCATCTGTGGTGTACAGTTATGGGATGGAATCGTATGGTATGGTATGATAAGGTATGGTATAGTATGGTATGGTATGGTATGGTAAATAGGTGGCAAGCATTGGTATGGGTGTGGTTCAGTTATAATTGTAATTGTTTATTATTTAATCATTAATTATAACTGAAAACAAATTGGATCGTAATTAAATAGTATTAAATCGCTACTTCTGATCAATTAACCCTTTATAAGTGTGATGAAGCTACGTGATTTGAGAAAGAGCACAAAACGACTCTTAGATAATGATGCTAATACTATATTGTTTTGATTATTTGCAATTTGCAATCTAGTCAGAAGAGTCAGGACAAGAGCGAACAGTTAATATTAGGTGATGTATGGCTCTTTCGACTTCATTCAAATTCATGCAACTTGTGTGTAAATTAATCAATTCAAACCCGGAACGTTATTTCAAGCAAAGTCCGTAGTTCATTATTGATTGGTCATTTAGTAGTCATTAGTTAAGAAGGTTATCAAATATGAACTACATAGGTACTGTATCATGCAAACTTAAGTAAAATCGCATAGTGCATGATTAGTAATTTAAGAATACCTTGTCAATCAAACCACTTATACTTCATTTTCTGTAACTAAGCTAGTGCGTCGGTAACTAAAGAACAACAATGTTATTACTTAACACTTATATAAATTACTATAATCTTTATTGCTCTCAATTTAGGCTATTTGCTGTAATTATGTCGGAATTCGAATTCGAAAACTCGAAATCAATTTTATCCATTACTTCCATACTTGAAAACGAAAACAAGTGCTGAAGGCATACTTGCATACGTAATTATGATGTTCAGCCTTGTATTTGTTCGCCAGGTTTGGAAAAATGGAAACGGTCTATATCTTTTCTATAAACGTCGATCGTATCGTAATTATCGAAAACGTGCTAAGTTTAATTAATTCAATGTTAAATTTCAAGTTGGATTGGTAATGTATGAAATAATATTTTGCTCATTTCAATCACGTTGGAGTATTGAGGGGTATGTGTCGCTTTCATCTACTGTATCTGAATTTACCTCCAGGAAGAAATGTTGTATCGTAATATTGTGACATTTGAAACAGTAAAAGATGCATGTATGCATACCTATGTAGGTAATTAATTGCTTTCACAAGCTGCGGACCTAACCTAATGTAGTTAGAAGGTACTAAACTATTGGCAGAAGATATGTGAGCAGGTACAAAATTTTACCAGTTTATACAATGTTGTAGTGTAGCCAAGTTACTTACATATTGCTGAGCTGCAATTATCTACAAAATGTACTGTAATTACCTATTACTCTACTGAGAGCTGAATCGGATTGCTATTTACTGCTGGTAATTGATATAACTGAAATTGTGGAATTTAGTGTTCTGAATTACATTATCAATTCATTATACTTCATACTAGACTACTTATAATTAAAAGACAAATAGAAGCTAATTGAGTCAAATCAAATATCTATTCTGATAGACGCAAATTCATTATGACTTGTTAGTTGAAAATCTATAATTGATTATCCCAAACATTCTCTTGCTAGCTAGTTGCTTACTAACCGACTATAAACGAATGAATAAATACATTCAGATACATGCCATATATGTACTGTGTATAGTTACAAAAATTATACTTAATTACAGAAACGGAAACAGTAATGATGCTGCCAAAGAATCAAACAATGCAACAAAGTAATTCTATTATTATTACTGCTATACAATAAATACAATTACATTACAACTAAAGGAACGTATAGGTATACCATTGCTACAATTTTAGTTATTTTCAAACATCAAAATTATGAATGTGGAAACTATTTACAAAAATCATAATTGTTACAACAGGTAGACCGCTAGGGGTTTTTGAAAGTCATTGGTTTGAGCTTTGAACTTACCGATTGTATAAAAACTAATTCTAATACCTACGTGATTATACAAATGATTACAGTTACCCTTTTTCCAAACATGCGCGCTAATATTTACATATTTTTGCAATAATTACAAATTCCTCATCTTCGTCTTATACCACTTGAATATTTTCCAATTTTTAATTTGCTCAGAAGTATTTAAATGACTCTCTTGTGTGATTGTAGGTATTTGTTTTGGTTTTTGTTTTATGATAGACTGCTTAGTCTATTTCAATTACTAATTAAGGTACTATACATGCACATACCTTTTTGTGCATTGAAATGATTTTTCATTTCACATACCTAGTTTACATATATTTTCAACTCAGCAGACTTACTACCAACTACCAACTACCAAGGTACTCAGAAGCACACATAACTGAATTATTACAAAATTAACTTTGTAAATACTTTATTCTAGCTAAAAATGAATTCTAAACTATAGAGAATCATTGAAAACGATATAAAATCTTTGTTCCTTTGTATGGAAAGTGTGATGATTTTGTTAGTGTTATTCTCTTGTGTGATTTACTTGATCCTTGATTCTTGTATCCTCGAAAATATTCTGGTAAATGAGTTTGCTGATGTTCTTATAGTTGTGATTAGGTAGTAAAGTTATTTTAGACATGCTTCCCAAATTCCACATTGAAGTATCTCTTGAATATTAAATACAGTTATTATTGTTATTTGTGTTAGGTCAATGCGAGTGTATAGAAGAAATAAGATTTGACTGTGAAACTGAAATGCTGACTATTAAATTTCTATGTGTACTGTCGCTGTGAAATAAATAATGTTAATTTTAGTAATTGTTCCAGAAGGTTAGTAAAAGCTCTATATACCGCTGCTATATAAATTTTGCGCAAGAAATGAATTATCGCAAACATGATTCGATGCTGAGTTAATGTGGATGCCAATCAATTCGCAGAAATTTATAAATAATAATTAGTGATATAATTACGTTTTAAAGAAGAGTGTGTACGTCGTGCTTGCAATTGACTTTTGAGTGACAGATTTGAAGAAGAAACATTGGCTGTTTAAATAAATCTTAATTACATGGTCTACAAAATACTATCAATGAAACTGCAACTAAATGAACTATTAAAACTTCCTTGTGCTACTAAACTAATAAAAATCATAATTGGCAACTGTGCTCCGCTACCCTAGCAAATAACATATAAAGCAGACGATAACAAATCCTACATAAACTAATCCAGGGATTGTAAGTATTGTGTTAATGAATCAATTCATCATGACCAACTTAATCGCAAAAGTACGGCTAAAAAAATCGACTCAGTTAATTAAAAAATTCGAAAGTTGTGCAATATTAACATAATATTTACGAACCCCGAGATTATACGACTACGATGAGGTGTGTTTCTGTGTGTGGTTCTGGGTACGTGTTATGGCGTAATGCTACAAAACATGATTATTCTACATCAAAAGAAATAATTTATTTGAAGAAACAGTACTTGACGAGCGATATAATTATTCTTCGTGCTGAAGTTGAAATCGTTAATAGAAAAATATTCGCTATAATTATTAAATGAATAAAATCCAAACCGAATCCGAATCGAAATGTTCCAGAATTAGGTAAATTCGATATCGAAACAGACTTTAACGTTTCCCTGCCCACCAGTTTCCCCTCACAGTTAACGACTAAAATTGAAAGTAAAGTTAAAATTAATGATTGATTTAAGATAATCCTTAGTGTAAACTAGGTCGTACTTACATATAATTATTTATGATGCAGTAAATAATTCTAGGAAAAGGTATTGCTATTCATATTACATGATAATGATATACGCCATTAATTTATATTACTATTAACCATGAATAAGTGAGTAATGATATAATTGTATAGTGTTCTACAACTATGTAGAAATGTATGCAATTATGAATTAATTGCTATGTAATTATGATATATTCTAATAGACGATATTAAGTGTTATAAAATTATTACTGGATACACTGTATGTATATACTAATATAGCATCAAATGTACATGTGCATATACTTATAGTTAATTAAATTATTATAATGGTACATAATGGACAATTAGGTAAACACAGGTAAGGATAAATAATTATAATTTTATTGTAAGGGCGAGAATACGTGGAAGGGTACGTTATATTCGTATCGTGCGTTCATTGTAGGGTAATCATAATGACTTATAATTAATTATTATATGTTATCCAGCTCTAAGTTACGGTAACGGTTACAGCTACAGTTAGATATTAAGGGCATATGATTCTGCTGTAAAATGCTACGGTTGGTAAATGTGAATTAATTAATTCATAAATAAATAAATAAATTGAAGATGCGGACATACATGAAGCTAATAAAATAATCATATAATTAAATAGTAATAAAACAACTATAACTATAAATTGTAAGCTACGATTACAGTCTAAATTAATTATGGTTTAGGTTACTCTGTATAAAATAGTTATAACTAAAATACTATATTATGAGGATAGATTAAAACACAATATATTATGCATAATATATAAATCTAATGTATGAATATGACGAATCGTAAGTTATACATATAACATATACATACATCTCCATTGTCGAATAAAGCTTTTTGTCTTTACTAAAAAAAACTGATGGCCTCGTTGATCTTAACTTTATTTTATTTTGTCATTGTCATGCTCTGCATTTTATACATTTTCGTACTCAAGTACATACACCGTAATGTGTCGAATAAGCGCCGGGGCGCTTATTACATTTTTAAATTTTCAAACAGGCACTTATTTGCATCCGGCGTTTATTCATGACCCGGCGCTTATAGCAACTTTGTGCTTTTTAACCCGACGCTTATACGCGACCCGGCGTTTATTCAATACAATACGGTATGTACTAAGTACTAATGCTTCGAAATTATGATCATACATTTTAAGATTCTTTGTATGCACCCACAATTTTGCTGCATAGCTGTATTCCCGCAAAGTGGTCCGTTTTGATTTTGAACTTCTTTAGGTAATCGGTCATATTAGAACCTAATTTTAATGTGTAGGTAAGGACCAAGAGTGCACACAGCATGTCGTTGGCCCCTGCCCCCACCGTAATACCCTCTTAATTTAAGAATCCAAAAGCGTCTTTTAGGCCCACTAATTTTGTTTCCGAGTGGAAATTCATTTTAAATAATATGCACAAATTCACAAATGTAGATCTAATAAATGGTATACACGTACACATGTCCATAAATTCATTACGTTCATTACGGTTTTTGAACTGAAAATTTTACTTTATTTTGTGACTTGGTTGCTACAACAATTTTTGTCGATTTACAATAAGCTCTTGTTGTACATATAATTACAAAATAGCAATCAACCAAATGCAATATCTATGTATACCTATTATCTTTTTTATATGCTGATAGTTTGTATATGTCATACTACACAAAAATATTAAAATATTACGAAATAATCACAAAATATATCATTTGTATACATGCAAAATATTCCTCAATTACTCTTTTAGCATATGGGACATAATACTGAATTAATGTCAAAAGCGTACAATCCCGTCAGATGAGACAGGATTACAGGCATGTGAGGAAATTCAACTTCTCGATAGACGTATTCGTGCCCCTCGTCCTCTGGACAATTCGGATAATAATCACAAGGCACCATCTCCACACTCCATCTCGTCCTTTGAATCGGATGCGAAGTTTTTCCAAATCTTAAATTAATAAAGTACCTTCAGTGGCAACATCAGTTAAAAATGGAAAATGAATATCCACGTAAAAAGTGAGAGTTGTAAATTTATTACTATTATTAACTAACATTTTAATCAAGGATAGACGAGTTTATCCTCAGATCCTGCAACTGATCGGCCAATAAATATGATGTATCTTCAGGAACAGAACCATTTGCATTAGCTTCAGAAGGCACCCGAGTTATATTGGTTTTTGTGATCAGTAGTACGAGTACAACAACTGCACATGATCATTTCCCGGATCCGTGAGTTACAATAACCAGGATTCCCTAGTAAGCTCTTGTTGTATTTTATTGTTCAGCGGTACACTGTGCACAGCTAAGGATACCATATCATTGCAGTTTTAAACCATTATGTAATCCCAAATGAAAATGAGCAGGTGTGTAAAGATGCATACTAATAACGAAAGGGATACTAATAAGCGGGCTGTGGTCATTTGTACCGGAGTTTCAGTAAACAATTCCAAGTTGATTTTTGAAGCTGATGAAACAAGATGGTAAATAATCTTTACACCTACATACGTAGGTAATAACTTTATTTTTCCTATTTTGGTATCTTATAATATGTATAATCTGACCTGGCTCAACAGTGTTAACGATGGTGTACAGTCCTGTTGAATTTTTTGCGCTGCAGTAATTACGCTTGTTTAGCTAATGATATTCTGTTTATTGCCCCTACCTGACTCACATATGTATAGGTAATTACAAGCACGATCCTTGGTATCCTCTTGATAACATAAAATATTCGATTTCAAAAATAATACCACATTAACTAGAAGAGGGTCGGATCCGTTAACTCGGAACAGATTATGGTATGAAAATTCAGACGACTAATTACATGATTTGAGGAAGGTGTAACTTCAATCATCAGTCAATTTATACTTTATCTGTGTGTAGTTTTGTATTTGTAAAGTACCTACTTTTTCCCGTGTAAAACTACTGTACTTTCTAAAAGTACTTTTTTTCCGTTTCAGTACCTGTTAATTACTGATAGGATACCTAAATAACTTTCTTGTAAAGTTGATGAGTTTATGTACAAGTTAATGAATATCTTCGCAGTTCGCCACAGAAAAGTTATTTTGAACGTATACAGATTACGTTTGAAACAATCAATTTCTCAATTTCATTATTGCTAACTTCGAAATTTCCAAATTCGATATTTTGCAACTGATATTTAAAACGACATTAGTTAATTTCATTAGTAATAATATTTACTTCTCGCTACTTCAAATCAAATTAAAGAGTTAATAAATTTCAGTTACTATTTTAACTATCTACGCTTACCTTTTATTTTTTTTTATTTTTCTGTTCACTTATTTATGCAATGTATTTTCTTGAAATCTAGCATGTATTTGTTGAATAAGTGCGACATAAAGCGCAATTACAATTTTATTACAAATGGCCGGAATTTTTGGAAATTGAATATTTCGAGTGTATTCTGAACTAATGAGTCATACCATTTCATCCTAATGGGGAAATTATGAAATTAATGTAATTTTAAGTCGGTACTAAAGCAGGAATTTAATGGGAACGAAATGGAATTCTAGGTATCACAATTACATCATGTAATACGGCAGTAGTAGCGTCAATTTTATTATCCTGCTGAATCAGCGGGGGCACCTTGAGAGAGAGGGTGAGAGAAACAACTAGAATTTTCTATGGACTGCATAAGGCACCATGTTAATATTTTCTGTACAGCATCAGACTCATGAATGGAAATTCACATGCTGCCTTATGCAACTCTGTAGAAACAACTAGCACATGCACATACACATCAGAGTAATGTAGAAAGATCGAGAAGATTCCCGCTCACTCTTCTTGTATGCTACAACATGCAGCTGGCCTTCCACAGTTTTTTATATCAAAGTTTGTATGTGAGAAGTGAGAAGCGTTCGTTGGCCTGGAATCTACTAGAATCGTCAACACGCTTCCACACTAGTCTCGAAAGCACTCGAAACATCATTTCATGTATAAAAGACCGGCCAGCTCGCACTCCTTCATCATTCACAACTCTGAACTCAAACTGTACAAAACGCACTGTGTACAACGCGAAAAAGTCAACCTTTTTGAGTTAACTTGAGCACTGCAAACATTACAAACGAATAACTACTTGTAACGTATTTCTACAAACCTGTGTAAAATCTACTGCTCATAAAACGTATTTCGCAAACGTCGACATAGTAAAAGTTTTTTTTAAAAGTCGTAATAAGCTTGAAGAGTCTTAAAACCAAGTTTAAAATAGAGAAAATGGGACCTCAGAGAGCAATCGGAATTGACCTGGGCACTACTTATTCCTGTGTGGCCGTCTGGCAGCACGGAAAGGTGGAAATCATCGCCAACGACAACGGCAATCGAACCACACCGAGTTATGTGGCTTTCAACGATACCGAAAGACTCATTGGAGATGCCGCTAAGAATCAGGTACATTATTTATCCATACTATACATAAATAGAATACATAGATGGATTTGGTAGGTTGTTTATTTTGAGATTTGGGTGAATGGCAAAACAAGATTACTAAATTTTTTTTTCTTATTTTGTATATCTTCAGGTGGCGATGAACCCACAGAATACCATTTTCGACGCTAAGAGATTGATCGGAAGGAAATATGACGACCCGAAGATCCAAGAAGACATGAAGCATTGGCCATTCAAATTGATCAACGACGGAACCAAGCCAATGTTTGAAGTAGAATTTAAAGGAGAGAAGAAGAGGTTCTCGCCCGAGCAGATCAGTTCAATGGTCCTTACAAAGATGAAGGAGACTGCGGAAGCTTATTTGGGAGCGGAAGTGAAAGACGCTGTCATCACGGTTCCAGCTTATTTCAACGACTCTCAACGCCAGGCGACGAAGGACGCTGGAGCCATCGCTGGACTGAATGTACTCAGAATAATTAATGAACCTACCGCTGCCGCTCTTGCCTATGGACTGGACAAGAATCTGAAAGGAGAGAAGAATGTGTTGATCTTCGATTTGGGCGGAGGAACCTTTGACGTATCAATTCTAACTATTGATGAAGGCTCCCTGTTCCAAGTACGAGCTACTGCTGGAGATACACATCTTGGAGGAGAAGACTTTGACAACCGACTCGTGACCCACTTGGCTGATGAGTTTAAGAGAAAATACAGAAAAGACCTCAAGTCTAACGCCCGGGCCCTGCGACGTCTAAGAACTGCGTGTGAAAGAGCGAAGCGAACCTTGTCATCCAGCACTGAGGCTAGTATTGAGATTGATGCTCTCCACGAAGGTATCGACTTCTACACGAAAATCTCCCGGGCTCGGTTCGAAGAACTTTGCATGGACTTGTTCCGGTCAACAATGGAACCAGTGGAGAAGGCTTTACGAGACGCTAAGATGGACAAGTCAAACATCCACGACGTCGTCCTTGTGGGTGGTTCGACCAGAATCCCCAAGATTCAGAAGCTCCTCCAGGACTTCTTCAACGGTAAAGAACTAAACAAGTCCATTAACCCCGACGAGGCAGTGGCTTATGGAGCAGCCGTTCAAGCCGCAATTCTCAGTGGAGACACAAGTTCCGCCATCCAGGATGTGCTTCTTGTTGACGTGACTCCTCTCTCAATGGGCATTGAGACTGCCGGTGGAGTAATGTCAAAGATCATCGAACGCAACAAGAGCATCCCATGCAAACAGTCGCAGACCTTCACAACCTACTCTGACAACCAACCCGCCGTCACCATCCAAGTATTCGAAGGTGAAAGAGCCATGACCAAAGACAACCACCAGCTAGGCACTTTCAACCTCACCGGTATTCCTCCTGCACCCAGAGGAGTTCCTCAGATCGAAGTCACCTTCGACATCGATGCCAACGGAATTCTCAACGTGTCTGCAAGGGACAGCAGCACCGGTAAATCAGAGAAGATCACAATTAAAAACGACAAGGGACGTCTTAGCAAAGAGGAAATCGAGCGGATGGTGAACGAGGCTGAGCGTTTTAAAGAGGATGACGACAAGCAGAGGGAAAAGGTGGCTGCCAGAAATCAAGTTGAAGCTTACATTTTTGGGGCGAAACAGGCAGCAGAAGAAACCGACAAGCTCAGTGTCTCAGACAAGCAAATGGTGGCTGATAAGTGCAAAGAAGTTCTTGCATGGCTCGACAACAATCAGTTGGCGGAAAAAGAAGAGTTTGAGGACAAACTGAAGGAAGTGCAGACAGCTTTCCAGCCACTTATGATGAAACTTCATGGAGGTGGTGCCAGTCACAGTCAGGCAGGAAATCCTGGAGCTGGTTGTCGATCAAATGAAAACCATGGAGCAGGTCACTCCGATGGTCCCACTATTGAAGAAGTTTATTAGCTCGATACACAATTCGCTACTTTTGTAATTTATTAGGTACCTTAGTTAACATTCTACTTATCAAACTGCTTAAATATATACGTGTTAATTTATACGCTTACGTGGGGAAGCAAAGAGCATTGTATGCATCTTTATGACAAGTCTGATGGAATTAGTGTCAATATTTTATATGAATTTTCTCAATATTTAGTTCTATGTTCTACTTATGTTTGTTGACGTGTCTAGGAACTAATTCAACATGAACTGATGTATATAAATTGTTGTTATCTTGACATGTAAGTATTTGATTATTTCGATGAATAAACACTAGATGTAAATTTCTTATAATTATTTGTACTCATAATTATTTCATACATTTTTGTAGCACTTTTCATCCACCATTCATATATTCACTGAGAAATGTAAGTACACTACCTGTATTTTGCGCAGTACCACATTATCTTCCCGGAAGGTTAGAATTATAGTAAATGCAAATCATACATTTTTATTACATTCATAAAGATTCAGCAATGCAGGATTGGAGATTGGTATTGTATTACGTATTTGAATCTTGGTGATGCCCAAAGCAATATCCTTACGTTGGCTATGGTCAGTTTTGCTAATAAATTTAATGAATAGTCCGAATCTCCCCCAGCACTACGGAAAATTACATGGTATGTACATAGGTACTATAAGGTTTCACATATGAAATATTTACGTATTTATTCAGGTACTACATACTTATTAATGCTTATATGGGTCCAGAAAAGATAATGCTTCAAAATAAAGGCTCATTTCCACTTCTTTTTCGCTGCAAAGCTAAAGTGAAAGTACAACTTTGTTGTCATAGTCAACATTAGGTAACTATGGCTACAAAGTAGTATTTTAACTTTAACTTGGACGGTAAAGTGAAGTCAAAATGAGCTGAAAACAAAATAAGCAAAATAAAATATGAAAGAATACAAAATACATCCAGTAAGTAAAAACTAGAAGCGAATGTGATGTTTCGTTCACGAACAGTTGATTATTTTATGAATAACTTATTTTCAATGTGTTTTAAATGAAGTCTTGACACATCCTTTGTAACACCATAAATAATGATAACAAGAACTAATTAACAATGTTAAGATTAAGAACATGTAGATGTGGATTGATTTTACTTCGAATATATGTTACTAGGAATCGCGCTCCAAGTTGAGCAACAGCTTCGATTTCCACTTTGAACTGTAAGTCTTGCAACTTTTGAACTTCTGCTAACAGCTGTTGGTCATCCTAAATAATGCACGATTTATATTTCCATATTAATTAATAAGCAATTCTGAGTAACCATTACATTTTTCAATCGCCAACAGTTGAATCAACTTGTAAAAAATACATCCAATAAGCACTACAATATAATAAATAATTATTGAAACAACGTGAAAAACATTTCTATCTCCATTATGTTGCTATAACAAAATATCAGGTACTGGTCTTCGGTGTTCTCCACCATTGTCAAGGTGTTCTCTATTTCGAAACCCTTCTCTACCCCATAGTCTCAAGTGTTCTCTACAGACCTCAAAAATATTCTCTACTTTACTGTATTAAACTATTGGGGTAGAGAACGCCGTAGACAGTGGGGTAGAGAAGGGTTTCAAGGTAGAGAACACCTTAGACCGTAAAGTAGAGAAGAAATTTCAAGTAAAGAACACCGTTTACCAGTACCAAATATCATAATGTAGATGCAACTATGATTTGCTTATTATAATTGAAAACTTTAATCGATTCAACTATGCTAATGGAGCTAGAGCAATACGAAGTAATAATAATTAACACTTACAAGGGCAGTTAGCCGCTTAATAAGTGAATTTAAAATTTCTGAATCTCTTTCTCCAAAACTAAGCTTGCAGTCTTCTTTCATCGCTAGCATTTCGAACTCTGACGGAAGTACGCCAATAACAGTCAATTCTGGAAGCGTAAAATTCGAGTCTACATGCAAAATCGACTTCGTAGAACCATGCTTGTAATTGACAGCAATCAAGATACCATAAGCATCTCCATCTACTAGCACAAAAGAAGGAATTTTTAAGTCCACCGTTAGTTTGCTTGCAAATGCCTTTGTAGCTCTGTCGGGGAACCCTTTCCCTAAGATTTAAAAATGTGGGAGAGAGGTAGGTTAAAAATACATTCATGGATAAAAACAATCAACAAATATTAATAAATATAATTACATAATGTAAGCGTTCTATTTAAAATTGGAAATAATACTTTACCAGTAATTAGAATAAAAGGATCGAACACAGTCCAAATGTCTTGATCAATAAGGCGTTGAAAGATTGCATCTTTTTCGACAATTAAAATAAACTTTGCATTCGAAGTAAATTTGCCCCAGTCTGAAACATTTATTAGGTCGTTACCATGTACCATAATAACACCGGAATTAAACTTATCTTTGCACGATTTACGACAATCTAACCTCGAAGAGTTGAAGCACAAGGGACCAAGGATCCTTTTTTATTGACAACCACAGTATCCGTGTGATTGTTATTTACATACCTCTTAAGCCAAAGGTTGTCTCCTCCAGCCATGAGTCCTTTGGCAGACGGTTCAAATGGCAGGGATTCAATAGGTACCTATAAAGTCACATCAAAATTCAAAATTATATGTTTAATAGTGCATTTTTATGCATAATCAATTAATTATAAAACCTCAATTCTATAAAGAATGTCATTCGTAATTCCAAAATTATATAATTACACTCGATAAACTAACCTGTAAAATTGCTCCAACTGATTCAATTGCTTTGTTTACAATTGGTTGATTTCCGAACAGTTTAACGTTCTCGTAGTACAAATCTCGATTCGTCAAAGTCTTCCCAGTCAGAAGTAAGGTGTGAGCTCGGCCCATAATAACTGTTAAAACTGTAAATTGCATCCGACTAAGTTCCCTGCCAAAGTGAATCATGCTTTCACTTTTAATTCCTCCTTTTAACGTTGTTTTTGTCAGTACCGGATACCGACCTTGAGAAAAAGCATCTGCCATTGCTGCAATCTGTTCTTCTATTTTTTCAATTACCACATCTGCTGTGTATGTGTGTTTCTCAGTCTGGTTTTGGTTTACAGGGGCAAGTGTTACAGGGGGAGGGATGTTCAACAAATTCTGACAATCATCTGTCACCATGGACGTGGATTCGGAAGAGCATTCATGAGGCTGGGTTTGCTCACTCTGAAAGCTGTAGACTGGATCAAGGAAGAAATTATGATTGAACTGACTTGGACTGGAGCTGATGTCCGATGTATACAAGGTTTCAGCTAACTGACTTGGTAGTTGAACGGGGTTGGACAATTCCTGAGCTTGACCTTGACTCCAGGTTGTCAATTCCTGAGTCTGAATTTCGCCACACGGTGCTAATCCCTGATCTTGACCTTGACTCCAAGTTGTCAATTCCTGAGTTTGAATTTGGACACAAGGTGCTAATTCCTGGGCTTGACTTATTTCATCCCAAGGTGCTAATTCCTGGGCATGACTTATTTCATCCCAAGGTGTCAATTCCTGGGCTTGACTTATGTCATCCCAAGGTGCTAATTCCTGAACTTGACTGATTTCACCCCAAGGTGTCAATTCCTGGGCTTGACCTTGACTCCAGTATAACAATTCCTGAGCTTGACCTTGACTCAACGGTGTCCATTCTTGAATTTGGTTTTCACTCGAAGTTGTCAATTCCTGACCTTGACTCCAAGTTGAAAATTTCTGAGCTTGACCTTGACTCAAATGTGTCAATTCAAGATTTTGACTCCAAGGTGTCAATTCCTGAACTTGACTTTGACTCAGAGGTGTCAATTCAAAATTTTGGCTTTGACTAATAGGTGTCAAGTCCTGAGCTTGACTTTGACTCAGCGGTGTCCATCCATGAATTTCACTTTGACTCCGAGGTGTCAAAGACTGATTTTGACTCTGCGATGTCCAAGATTGACTCTGACTCCATCCTGCTGAGTCATACAAGTAATTTTCACGATTGGATCCGAAATTCATCATCCGAATTTGTAAGCCACAAAAAATACGCAAATAGAACTGATTCGTTGAATGAGTAATAAAAGATGCAGCTGCTGATTCTGATTATGTTAGAAATGACAAATTGTAAAACAGAATAAAAACCTTTCTTACTCACACTAGTGTCAGTTTATACTATACTGCAGTCAGCAGTTTTTTCTCACTCCGTTCACTGGTACAACAAGAAAATCGCAGCTGCTTTCACTGATCGGCTGATCGTGAGCGCAGACGAACTTTAACCAAAATCCAGCAGAGGGCGGCCAATAGCCAATAGGCGAGGAAGCAAAATGTAATCTGGTATCTGCATGGACCACATAACTATTCCTTTTGTTGAAATACTATAGGCATTAGGCATCATCATAAATTCCTTTATTATAGGAAAACTAAATTAAATTTAATTAATTAATTAATTAAATTAGGAAAATAGGAAACCGTTTCCCATAATTTTTCAATACGTCTCCGATCTAAGAAATAAAAAATAAATGTGGGGTTTATAGTCCGATTTAACCGAGTCCGACCGCCATACAGACTCGTAACCCATCTTTTACTTTATTGACTTTTCTCTTTCGTAATTACTTTACATTGTGGATTACTTTTCCTAAGTATTAGTTGAGTCAGGAGTTGGTTGGGCTACCGCTACGCCCGTACGTCCTTTCACTCTCCCACCTATACCCGACTTCTCCCCGCTGGGCCTCCTTGTGAACCCCGAGAAAAAACCTCGTGTTCTGGGAAAAAAAACTCGGAGAACAGAGACGCCTCCGCCAGGATTCGAACTGGCAACCGGCACCCTCGAGGCCTCCTTTGCAAGGAAGGGCGAATAATAATAATTAAGTCTCCGATATCCACTTACACATACCTACTCTGTTCTAATTGCTACTGCAAAAAGTGATTAGGTACTTGAACTTACTGAAGAAACTGAGCTAACGTTTGATTTTAACACGTTACAAGGTATTTGATGAGATACCTAACTGCCATCATCATTTTCTAAGAGCAAAAGCTCCAAAACGTGAAAAAACGCTACATTTTTGAATTCTTAAACTACCTTTATAATTATATAAAAAAGGTTACTCTAAAATGGTGCCATTTTTAGCAGGCTAAAATATTGGCTTGTAAAGTAAAGGGCTGTAAAATTTTTAACTGCATATTCAACACATTATTTCATACATTATACGTATAGCCGATATATTATTGCAAGTACCATTGTCAAACATTTATCCTATGTCGTTTAATTAATTATAGTTTTACAGTCAACATGGTCGTAAAACCATGTGTAATTAAAAATGATAATGAAATGGGCATTTCAGCGCATCGGCGCAAAAGCTACTTGCAAATATCTCCAACTTACTTTCGATTTTACGTTTTGTTATGTGTAAAATGTCTAATACTACACTTCTGTAGTCCTACATCATAGTCTATTTGTTAAATATTAAATCGCTGCGTAATAATAGTATCATTAACACCTTGTCACCTTGTACAAAATTAAGGTTACCTAATTATTATCTTAAGCAATCGAAGGAGTAACGAAAGTAATTTCAGTCACGTATTTAAAGAAAATATGACCAAGTTTACATTTTTTGGGTGGGGATTACTTCCGAGCTTCATTATTGCAGTGCTAATTGGGGTAAGTTTAACTTAGTATTTTAGCAACTTTAGTATTTTTGACTGACCGAATTAATACTACAGTATTAACTGCACAAAATCATTGCATCCTTTTTCTCCAGCACTCCTGCTCTCATATCATTGATTTCGTAATTTTATTGTTATAATTTCTAGCTTTGTCACTGTGCACCACCAGTAAGTGACCAGACGACGGCAGCATTGAAATCTGTACCAAACCCAGAACCGGAGACAGCAGAGCCCGACGAAAGTTTGACCTTTACACAGATACAGCTGAACAGGAAAGGAAATCTGTACAATTCTGTCTCCTTGACACGAAAAGCATGGCCTGGAGAATGGCCTCAAACACAAACAGATATTGGTTCTGGGACTCAAGGAAAGAAACCTCAAATCGGATTCCATCAACATCCTTCAGCAAATCAAAGGACAATGACAGATCTTGTGAAAAATCCACACGGTATCATAAGTCTGTCCACACCTGAAGGTGGAATAGTATTTCAACCAGCACCAGCTCAGAATGTCCTTTGTCCTGGATTTCCATTTTGTGGCTCAAGTTCAGGGTCACCCTTCTGTCCTGGATTTCCCTTCTGTGGAGGGAATCCGTTTTGTGCTGGATTTCCTTTCTGTAAGGCTACAGCGTCTGATTACTCAAAGTCCAAGAGAAATATACCAGTAGCCAGATCATTGGTTTCGGAACAACAACAGCAGAATCATCATCAGCATGCTCCTTCACAAAAAGTGTCTAAAACTATTGACAAGTCACTGTCGCCATCGTCAGCTTCATTATCGGCTTCCGAACGAAATGCTCAGTTGGATAATGCTGATCCTAGTGCAAATTTAATTTTAAATAGATAGCTGCGAATTGTGTTTTTCATTTAATAGTAGTATCTCTAGATCTAGATGTATTTTAACTTTGTAAATTATAAAAATTGAAACAAATATACCTATGTGGGTAAAGTGGGACTTTAAATGGGGTTGAAATGTACTTTAAAACATTTTACAACTGTACAAAATGCATACGATGGGAACATCAACTTGGGTACGAATCCTCACAATAACAATTTGTAAAAAACCTCAACGGTGTTTACAAGTTATCGGGTTTCCCCCCTTAAGTACGCATTTTACAACTTCAGTTGTATATTTCCGCTATTATCTTCCCGGAAATAGGTATGAATAATAAGCAGGAGTATTCAAAATAAAAAAAACTACGCACCAAATCATGAAACCAATCTTAATCCAGTCTTGTTTTAAGTTATTTAAATGAATAATTTATTAGGTCTCAGGCCAGACGTGAGTCATTGAGAACAAACATGATTTTTAACTTGACATCGTCATCCGAACAATATTTAATATATGCACCATTGTTATCCTTGATTTTATTCCTTACAGTTAATTATTATGTATGTATGAATGAACTAAATCTAGCATTCAGTCCCTTTGTCAACATTTTATTATTCATTTTCGTTTTAGTTGCTTCCATCCCGTCTGTTCTCTAATCGTCATTGTCATTATTGTGTCGGCAAAAAGCATGATAATTAATTTCACAGAAAACAAAAATGAGCTTGCAATTACAACATGTGATGAGCGCTATTTGAATTCAAAGTGATTTCAGTAGTGTATGATTCACTGCTTCAGTATAAGGAAAACATTCTTCCTATTATGGCAGTTGAAATTCTAACTTGAAATCTAACTTGTGCCAGGAGAAGATAAAGATATTTGAGTTTCATCAATAATTAGAAATTGTGAATTCGAAATGACGAGAATTTTAAAAGTGCGCGCTACTATTTTCCTGTTATTTGTCATTATTTTGCATGTAAGTCGAAAGTCAGTCATTTAAAAATCTAAATAGGTAAAAATTATAGGGATAGGTTATAATAACAAAAAAGTTTTTTGTTCGTATTTTGAAACATAATTTTTAGGTCAGGAGTGCGCCACAAGTAAATTTCCTGGCACCACCACAAGCTCCAGCTAGATTTCGAAATGAAGGTTTGCCATTTAATCAGATTCATATACCATTGAACGGAGGAAATTCATACAATCCTGCCTCAGCGGCCTCAAATTCATGGATGTTCACACAGTCGTATCAATATCCACCTGCCCTTGTTGGCATGAGAGATCAAGATACTGGAAATATTGATCGTAATATCAATATGGCCGGTTCCGTTGGACCTAATTTTAAAACTCCTTATGGACAGCTTCAGGGTGCAAATCAAAATCACATTCTAGTTCAACGGGAATACCCGGATGCAGACGAGGGCTCAATAATTACAATAACTGGACCATCAAGAGTACCCGGACAAGCATCATCTCCACCGTTTCAGACTTACCACATAAATTCACCCAATGGACACGGAGTCGCCATTATTTCTAGTTCTGGTCCAGGAACCTTTGGCAATGCAATTACCTTCCAAACAAATCCAGCTCCGCTTTGTTCAGGATTCCCCTTTTGCGGAGGAACTCCATTTTGTGAAGGATTCCCGTTTTGTGGTCAAACAAACCCGTTTTGTCCAGGATTTCCTTTTTGCAAAGCAACAGCATCATATCCCAATAAAAATACTTACAGAAACGCAAACTCCAATGGACAGTTTCCAGTACCACAAGTTTCCCCAATGTTTCCTTATAATTTTGTTGGCAATGTTTTCAAAAATATTGGCGAATCTATGACTCCATACTAGCAGTTCGTAGCGGAATATTAAAATATTTGTATTATTAAAATTATACTCGAATACCAGTACTATTCGTATTAATCGCGAACGTAGTTTTGGATTATGAATGAGGTGTCCTTTTATTGCATCTAATAATAGCTTTATCTGGGAATTGCATTATTTTATCACATATTATAAAAGATGCACAAACTGAATTGTATTGGAATAGGAACCTTCGTTTCAACTACTAATCGCATGGTTCTTAATTGACTCGAAGGTGACTTCTAGGGAAGCTTTTAGTTTTCTTCAGCTGTTTACACATGAATATTTCGGCTGAATACGGGTCTAGCATTATGCTAGAATAAAACAATGAAATGCATTATTTTAGGCCTGAAAGAATATGCCAAACAGTCATATCTATCTATTAACACAATCATAACTTCTAGGGAGATCGCTATATAGGAAGTTACACTTGTTTTTTTGAAACAATGGAACGATAAAGGATTGCGGTTGCCATTGAACTAACCCTGAGTATATAATCATCCCAGGCTAGGACCGATAGCCACGTAAAAATATCGTGATCTTGAGATGATATTTAATAATTACTTCAGTATGGAATCCCACAGTATCGGAAATAAGCATGCAAATTATTCGCACCATATTTGATTTAGAAAGGACGTCATTGCTTATTAATATTAAATAACATGTTTTTGCTTGGATAAGCTCAGGTCTTGGATCCACAAATCAAATTTAATGGCTGACATTGACAATCCTTGTCAACACAGAATTATTATAAAATGCCATGCTTTTTGTTTGAACATCAACATTCTCCCCAGTTTTCAGATATTGCTTCTTCGGAACACGTATTATTTCAGAGAGATCTTTACCTTCGCTTGCAAAGTCAGTATTCTATTCAAACATGATTTCTGCAAATTATTTGGCCAATCTGGTAGCCATTGCTATTTTCGCGTGGACGTTACCGTCGACTAAGGCATTCCAGCAGTACGAAATTATTCGAATCAATGACAAAATATACGTCGGTAAGTACTTGTCTTTTGAAATTGTAAATATTGGTGACTAAATAACAGGGTATTATAGCATTAATAGATTTTTCGGTTTTATTAAAACTCAACGTGGAAACATTCTCATGTGTCTATGAGGCATTCCGACAAATGGCGTCAAAACATGGTCTACGGACATCTTTTCACCCATAAATGATAAAAATTTACCCTCGTTTTTTGTTTTATGGTCAGGAAAATTTTTTACATTTTAAAAAAGTGGGTGTATTGCCACCTTTGACCCGGTATATTTTGAATTCTAGAGGTCAGTTGTTTTTGATGCCTGCAACAAAAATGATCAGCATAAAATTCTGAACCAAATAAATCTAATAGGCCTAGAAGACCCAATTGCAGAATCCATTTTTTATGAGGAGTGTGCCAGTTTTTAGTTGGAGAAAGTTTAAAAAACGCAAAATTCACCCATGGTCACAAAACATAAAACGAGGCCAAATGCATGTTTGATTAACTACCATGTGGACACTTGGGAATGTTCCCGTGTAAGACAAAATGTCCATTTAAATCTCTATTGCAGAGTACAATCCTAAAATGTGCACAGTCCTTGGTTTGGGTCTTATTGCAAAACCCGGTCCGGCGGATAAACCCAATGGTGACAAGTGCCTTTGTGGCCCTCAGCAGCCTATCCCTGGTCTAGCCGCCTGCTTAGGTAATTCTAAAAAAAATCCTGTTCATTTAACGAAAAATGAAATATACAAATAACCATACAAAGCTGTGTTGCTGGACAAAATAGGTACCTACTTGACTTTTAATTTAATGAAAAATGCAATTGCAATCATTACTAATTTTTATTGTACATGTAGTAAGCAAAAACGCAACAACAACGGCATCAACATCAGCGACAGGATCAACGTCGATGTCAACGTCAACGTCAACGACAGAATCAACGTCGACAACAGTTGCTTCCGGTTGAATCAAAACAGCAGCATTTTCATAGCAGCCCTTTACCACCAACCGCATTGGTAAAGGCTGGTACCGATTTTACCTCCATTTCATAAAATTATTAAATATAAAAGTAATTATTATAGAATACCTATGGGTTGATTATTTTGTTGTAACAATAATGATGAAATAAATGCACTGATTAGATTTAAAACTACAAATATTTGTGCACTTCATTTTTTCTTTTGCACTATCATTTCTGCTCATAATAAAACAAAGCTAAGAAATCGTTCACGAAGTGCAATTACGTAGGTACATTGTCATACAATTCATGTATCTGTTGAATGACAAGGACACCAAGAGAAACATTCTATTCAAAAGAATACTAGGGAATGTCACATTATTTGAACAGTAATACAATATACGTGCATAAAAAACATTGGTAGCATACTTTGGTAACAAATCAGAGTAGTTTTGAAAGATTCTGGTTGATTCGGATTTAAACCCTATAACGTCTAACGACAAATTTTCTGACGGGGAGGTCATGTGCTGTCGTTAAAGCGAAATTGACGTTACAACGGTGGTCGTTATAATGAGATTTTACTGTACTTATATTAAGTAAACGCATCTACGTTTAACCCGTATACAAGATTCTGTCACTCCATTCCATACTAGCAATTCGTAGTAGAACATTCTTATCGTTATATCTACGTACATTTAAATACCTTTACTATTCGTATCATTCGAAAACGTAGGCTAGAATTGCAAATTAATTGACCATAAATTGCATCTACATAATTGCAGCTGTTTCTGGAAATTGCAATATTACTAAATAAATTAAAATAAGCAAAAACCGAATGCTTCCCCTCCGTTTTAACTAATAATCACATAGTTCTGGAAACTATTTCGAAGATATCTTTCAGCAAAGATAAGTTTTCTTCAGCTGTTAGAGCATGGAAACTTTGGCTGCACACGGATTCAGGTCTGCCGAAGTATACATACATTAAGTTGCATTATTTTAGCATTGAAAGAGTATGTACAAGAAAAGTCACGTTAATTTGCATAATCATCGCTACTAGAGAGTTGGTACTGGGATGAGCTGTACAGTTGAATTTTTGACAGTAGAATGATAAAGGATTACTTACGGTTGCCATTGAACTAACCTAGAGAACATAGCAATCCTATGCCACGCCAGAAGGCCACGTAAAAATATCGTGAACTTGAAATGACATTAAATTTAATACTGACTTCGTTTTGGAATCCAACCTTATTGAAAATTGAACATCTAAATTATTCGAATAATATTTGATTTAGAAAGGACGTCATTGCTTATTAATATTAAATAACATGTTTTTGCTTGGATAAGCTCAGGTCCTGGATCCACAAATCAAATTTAATGACTGACACTGACAATCCTTGTCAACACAGAATTATTATAAAATGCCATGCTTTTTGTTCGAACTTCAACATTCTCCCCAGTTTTCAGATATACCTCTTCGGAACAAGTATTATTTCAGAGAGAACTTTACCTTCGCTTGCAAAGTCAGTATTGAAACATGATTTCTGCAAATTATTTGGCCATTCTGGCAGTTATTGCTATTTTCGCGTGGACGTTACCGTCGACTAAGGCATTGCAGCAGTTCGAAATTATTCGAATCAATGACAAAGTATACGTCGGTAAGTACGTGTCTTTTGATATTGTAAATATTTGTAACTAAATTACAGGGTATTATAGCATTAATAGATTTTTCGGCTTTGTTAAAACTTAAGACAATATGTTCATTTAAATCTATTGCAGAATACAATCCTAAACAGTGCACTATCATGGGTATGGGTCTTGTTGCCAAGCCCGGTCCGTTCACAAAACCCAATGGTGATAAGTGCTTTTGTGGGCCACAAGAACCTATCCCTGGTCTAGCCGCCTGCTTAGGTAATTCTTAAAAAAATTCCTGTTCATTTAATGAAAAAGGAAATATAAAAATAACTTTTATAAAACTGTTGCTTTATAAAAAAGTTACTTGACTTTTAAAATTAATTTTAATCATTACTAATTTTTATTGTACATGTAGTAAGCAAAAACGCAACAACAGCGGCATCAACATCAGCGACAGGATCAACGTCGATGTCAACGTCAACGACAGAATTAACGTCGACAACAGTTGCGTCCGGTTGAATTAAAACAGCAGTATTTTCATAAGCAGAGGTCGTGTTATCACTAACCGTATTGATATCACACTTGTACCGATTTTAATACGATTTCGAAATCAAAAAATATGAAATATTTATGGCTGAATAATACTAACATTCTGTTGTAACTAACAATTAGGTTAAGCTAATTGGGTTGATAAAAAAGCACAATTATACACGATTTAAAACTTTGCAAATATCTATGCACTGATTTTTTCCTTTGCACCATTACTTCTGCTTATAATAAGGTACGGCTAAAAAAATCATTCACCAAATGCAATTATCAGCATTATAATGCAATTCGTGTATCTTTTGACTGACAAATACACCAAGAGAATTTTCATTTTATTCATTTGAATGCAAGGGAATGTCACATTATTCGAACAGCACACTATACAAATTAATATATGAATATGAAGTAAGGTAGGCCACTTTTGGTAGCAATTAACAGTAGTTTCCAAAGATTCTGATCCATTCCAATGTAAAACAAAGAAGAATACTAAAGTATGTAACAATTTGATGAAACATTATAGATTCAATGACAATTATATCAACACATAGACCCGCCACAATCACTGTCACCGTCGTAGCCCAGTTTACTACAAAATTGCAGGCCGTAAAATTTCCAATAATTCTCCGGAGAATTATTCGTTAGGGAGAACATACTAGAGGGGAATTACTAGAATAGGAAATTGATATTAAATTGGGGAATTATTTCTAATGCAATTACAGTATTCTATGAAATTACAAGAGGTGAAGAATAATACGAGAGGGAAGTAATAGGAAGTTTTACGGTACATAACAACTCTAAACTGTAATTATAACAAATCTTGACATTTTGCACGCCGAAACAGAATAAAATAAGGAAAACTTAAAGCTAATAATCGTTGAGTAAGATACAAAGAGAAGACTGTTGATTGTAAAAGTGTTGATATTTCAAGTTTATATAATATTGGTAATTAGCAATTGTCGAGAGCTTGACCCAAATCCTTAACAAGATCAGTGACAGATTCCAGACCAACAGACAAGCGAACGAAACCATCAGTGATGCCCAATTTGACTCTGAGCTCTGGTGGGACGGAAGCATGGGTCATGAGGCTTCTGTAATATTTAAAGAAAAATTATTACAAAGTACCTAGGTAATATTCTTAATTACCTAAATGCTTCCACAAAAATATTTGAAAGGGTGAGCGGAATTCCATATACCATGATAATTTTGTCAACAAATAATGGGCATTATACCTATTAGTCTGGTGATTAATTAGTGGGTACGTTATTTTAATCAGAGTATAGAAGGTCAGTTAGTGGAATAAAAAATAAATACGCGTCTCAATCTATTGTGCTTACTGCTTACTAACGTAAACAATAACTATATTATATATTGCAATAGTAGTATTTCTTACGGAAGTTCAGCCAAGCTTTCATATCCTCCGAGGCTTTCAGCAAGTTTGAAAATACGAAGTTTCTTCAAGAAT
Source organism: Ptenothrix huangshanensis (assembly GCA_036851915.1). NCBI lineage: Eukaryota > Metazoa > Arthropoda > Collembola > Symphypleona > Dicyrtomidae > Ptenothrix > Ptenothrix huangshanensis. The sequence continues at coordinate 14,613 of JAAXYX010000015.1, read as the reverse complement.
TCGGTAGCAGAACCAGCTCCTTCCTTAATGTAGAATGAAATCAATCCAGAATGACCAGAGGCTTGCTTCTTAGCAATCTCGTGGTGAGGATGGGATGGAAGTCCAGGGTGCAATACTTTATCAACTTTGGGATGAGCTTCGAGGAATTTCGCAACCGTCAGGGAGTTCTTCTGGTGAAGTGGCATACGAATATGAAGAGTTCTTAAACTTCGAAGCATCAAATAAGCATCAAATGGAGAAGGCACGGCTCCTAAAGCTATAATTAAAGTTAAAAGTGTTACATAGTGCACCTTTACATATGTACCTAGGTACATAAATTATGCAATAATTATCGAATATTAATTTATTACATGCATGAAACTGCTCTCAAATCCCTGCACGCTTTAATGAATTTAACTAATTAAGACCTAAACATAAAGTACCATTTTGCAAAAAGGCAAGTCTGGTACTCAGATCTTCACGATTTGTTACAATAGCGCCCATCAAAACATCAGAGTGACCATTGGCATATTTGGTCAATGAGTAAACGGACAAATCAGCACCAAGTTCTAACGGTCTCTGAAATTAATAGTAAGTCCAACATCCAACATTACATAATTACACATCAGAAAATCGTAAACGCTCTACACATGGTGCATAATACAACACATTAATAATCCTTCCACATGTAATTATATGCATTTCATAACTAAACAGTAAACACAGGAAAACACGCTGCGACCGCATCTGGAAACTGTTTGATTTCAGTTACAATGTTTCGATAGATTTGTTGAACATTCAAGGTTGAATTCATCAATTTGCATGCTATTATTAAACCGGTCTGCCTTTTATTAAGTTTAGTAACAGCTTTATGATGAAAGTCAACTCAAATTGCAAAAGAGAATGAGACTGAATTACGAGCAAATCAAAAGGGCGTGCATATAATCATACACGATTACGAATCAAAATGTACACACTACTCCTCTATTCGTCGACTGGATTTCTAATAAATTAGTATCAAGCCATAGGAATCCTACCTAAAGTACTAATAGTGGATCATACCAGCACTAGAAATGTACAAAAGCTACCTAAATGCTATTCAACACAAAGTCACCGTCAATGTCAATAAGAAAAACGAAACCCCAAACTAACCTACACACATAATTCAGAAATCGTCAATAATCCATTTGAATTTGATTGTGCATAATTTGCGATTAAAAAATTTCGTCATAAAAAGATAAAGGACTGACAGCCACGGCCATAAAATATATCGCTGATGTACACTTAGTTAGTTACGAATGAAAAAATATTGCGAGCTTTTGTACATACTTGGAAGTAAGCGGACAAGAATGTGTTGTCCACAGCGATGAGAATATCCTTTGAGTAATTACGAACGATTTCCACAATCTTCTGAATGTCGATGACCTTCAAAGTTGGATTTGTTGGCGACTCGATCCAGACCAGCTATCATCAAATAAATGTCGTAAATTCAAAAGATTTTTTTTACCAATATTGAGCATATATATATTAAAACAGTATTAGACGAAACATTAAGTAGTAGGAGCAGTAACTATTAACAGCTAACTTTTACTATGTGAATAAGTATTTGCACAACTGCATACATATATATCTATGAAAGTGAAGAGACGCGACAATTCAACATTCAACATATGAGTAAAATAATCGACCATAAATCACTCGAGACTGCTGAGCTAAGTAACTTATTATCAGAGGAACAATGTAATGTACACTGATAGATCAGCAATTATGCAATTAAACCAATTACGTTTTAAAATTTCATCATTTTGTTTTATGTTAGTTCCCTATTAAACTATAAGTATGAACTTTATGTACCTTAGTATTAGGCTTCAATGTTTTCTCCAACTCTCCTGGAGTGGAGAGGTCCACGAATTCTGGCAAAATTCCGAATGTTGTACTATATTGTCTGAAGAGGCGACCTGTACCTCCATAAACATCGTCAACAGTAATGATACCATCTCCGGACTTGAGAAGTGACACAACATTTAAAGTGGCAGCAAGTCCAGAAGCAAATACAAAGCCTAAAAAGATCGCACACAATTAAGGTCAATTTATTAGATGTTCATTTCCAAAATTCGAATATAAAATACTTGAAGAATAGCATCTCAATATAATTATATAAAACATCAGTATGTATATAGCGGTTGAAAATATAAAGGCTTAAAGCTTGCCGCTAGGAATTCACAAAAGCTCTATGAACTAGCAGCCCTTGAAGGGACCTTCTATATTTCCTAAATCGGCTCGAGCCGATTTGAACTAACTGCTTACGTACAGCGAAAGCATAAGACACATGCTATTTGCTCTAATACTAATAACTAATAAACTAAATTTTCGTATTTATTAATTGCGTCATATTTTAAAACTTACCATATTTTCCTTTGTCGAGGGCAGCCAAAGTCTTTTCCAAAACGGAACGAGTTGGATTTCCAGAGCGGGTGTATTCATAGCCCTAAATTAAATGTTAAATAAAAACAAGTTCACAAAAGTACAAGTGATTTTGGAATGTGAAACCATTCAAATGGTTAATTTTTAACTGCCTTTTCATCATAGACCTTTATTTTTTACTCACGATTACGATAGGTACTCAATATAGTAATTCTGAGAAAGGAAACTTACCCTATGTTGGGCTGGGCCATCCTGTTCGAAAGTTGTAGATAATGAGATAGGAACGACAACTGGTGCGGTAGGTTCATCCTTTGGATTGTAGCCGGTGTGAATTGCTAATGTGGCGAAATTCGGATCTGTTGGAAGCCACCCTTGATTGTCTTCCTCTACTATTCCATTTCCATTACTATTTCCGTTTTGCGCCATTATTACCTTAACAAATGGCAAAGCTTAATGTCAATTTATTTAAAATTAAGCATTATCTTTGTCTTCAGATTAATCTGACGATATAATATTATATTATGAGTATGGCAAGGCTACATGCTGAAGTAAAGCGATGCTTATCTGTACCTAACACTTAAATACATTCTCGTAAAACAATTTAATTATTATTAAAGATTACTGAAGTATAACCACTACAAGAGAACTAAAATCAGAGCCGACTGCGGGGTCATTTGTTGCTTTAATTGTAAATGACAACAAAACTAGCGCAATCCAACAGTCAACAGCAAATTAAATATTTATTTTTAATTTTATAAGGCTGTCAATTAAATAAGTTGCTTACCTGAACGTGTGGTGAACAAGTAGGTAACTGGAGTAATAATACAGCTGCTATCTGCAATCAAAGACCTCGTGGTACACGTCCGTCCTCTTCAGGATCCAGATGAACAAGAAAGACGCAAAGTAAGATCGCGTGTGGTTTTTGGCAACTTTTCTGTATTTGCGCTCGCAGCAGCATCAGCAAGCACAGCTCATATCCCTATCTCTAATTCTAAGTTTGTAAATATGCGTTACTATTGCTTAAAATACTAATACAAATAATAATTATCTGTGAAAGCAAACCCTTCTATAATTTTTCCAACCGTAGGCAGTTTTAACCATTGGATAAATCCTTCTGGCTTTGAAAATTTTGCTCACCCCCAGAAATTTTTGGTTTTTTTGCAATACAAACATTTTGTTACATCATCTCTCCATGTTGGCTGCATCCCTTATCCCTTCTAACATATAAAGGATAATTCTTAATTCAGTGTATGTACAATTATTTAAAAGTTACATAGACTTTCTTTTTTCAGTCGTACATGCTTTTTGGCTTTGTTCCATTCCCATGCCATGTCATCGTCATCTCGATCTCATCCTCATTCATCGCAATCTCGCTTCAAACTTGGAAGGAATATTTTCTATGTATACATCTCACATTTAGCTTATTTGATAACCAATTAGCCAATGATTGGTGTATGGTGTACGTGTACTATTGACATTGGCATTGACATTAATTAAATAAGTTTAATGGAAACTGAATGTGTGGACAGTAATTAAGTTAATGATGAGATTGTTCTTTGATCACTTGCTGAAAATAGATTATCATTTAAAATAATTATGTGCAACTGTTAGCTTTAAGCTTGCGTTTAAATAGCGAAAGGTCAACATCAAATGACAAGTCAACGACATACATATTACATTTTTCATTTCTCTCTTCCAAAAGGCTCATTGGTCAGGGCTCAGGGCAGATGACAGATATTTATGTAACATATTTATAGATTGTTAATCGTTTTTAGACAGCGAACAACTCTTTCGCAATTCTTTCTTCAAGTTTGAATGACACTGCATATACCGAGGTATTTACTTTATGTACTGGTGTCTTGTCATTAAGATTTATACCAGCACCACTAGAAACAACGAGAAAAATGAAATCAATATGTACTGCTTGTTCAGAACGATTGGAAAAAGTGAAACATTGAATGACGGACGTGCATTCCACTATTCCGCAATTCCACTCAAGCACTACAAAAAGCACGTTATATCGGGTTTACAGCTAGTGTATTTACGTTTCGAATTGTTACTCGATTTTGTTCGAAAATGTGCCTATTTAGAGAAAAAAGTGTAACCATTATAATTAATAGCCTAAATAATAATTTGAAGAGCACAAAACTAAACACCTCTATCAGGCGTCAGGCTGCAGCGTAGGCCTAGGCCTAAAAAGGATTTTTAAAAATACACTCCCTTCCTTAAGATTTGCACGAAAATGACGCCTTGTTTATTTACACGGAAAAGTCACAATTTTTCAAATAATTTGATAGACTAAATAAGATGCAGTTTTTTAAAAGCTTTACATTGGATGAGACCAATTTTTTTCCAGTCCTACACTTGAAAAATCCTGCAGGCGCTACTGGCGTCAGGCGTATATTTGTAATGAAAAAATCAGAACCAATTTATATAATTATAGCTTATATCTATGCTATGAGTGTTTAAAACGTTGCAAAAAACGATACACAAATTAATACGCTATTTATTATACAGCGCCAGAACAAGCCGTAATCTCAGCGTAATTTTAGGTTTTTGAATAATCGTAAGGAGTATGTGGGTAATTGATTAGCTTAATGCAATATTTTTAATCTGTCTGTATACATTTTTTTCCTTTGCCTCTTTCATCGTTTCGTATGTATGTAATTATGTCATTGCTCGAAGAAAAATTCGAAAAATATAATTAATTATATAAAAACAGAGATTCCAGCGCTTTTAAAGGCTGCAGAGTATTTAAATGACTTGCATGGTTGCAACTTCCTATTCCTATTCTTGAATTCTGCATACATGCTGAAGCATGTGCAAAAAATGCCGAATGGAGTGGAAGGAGAAGCAAAAATGCGCGCCAACTCTTTCACACGAAATTGAGCGAGGAGACTTTCGAAATTGTCCAATAGACGAAAGGTAACACCGTAACACGGCACTCACTCGCTTTTTAACAGGGGTTCATTCATATTCAATTTTTTCAAACCCAATCATTATGTCATCATTTTATTGTGAATAACGTGTAAGACAGGCAATTTTTATTGACAAAACTAAACGGAGAATGAACCATCCCATACACAACAGCATTTACGGATGACCCCAAAATTGCAGGAGGACGGGCACTGCACTGTGACGGCAGGGCAGAAGGCAGAGGAGACACAGACTGAAGTTGAAGCAACAAATTGAATGATTTTGTATTTATTTTCCAGAATAACTGCAAGTTTGCCAAACGCAAAGGCAAGACCATCGATCAGTTTTTTTGGAAAAATTTACTCATCTTGCAAAATTTAATAGACAACTTCGATCAAAACCTTGTTGCTTGTAGCAGTTGCAATAATTTGTTGTTAATATAGGCAAGAACAATTCACTGAAGGGAAAAGCCGATAGTCGATAGGTTTGTTAGTATTGTTAGACTGGGATAAGGGATAAGGCAGTACTTCTACATTCTATTCTACATCGAATCCACTATATGTAAGATAGGTCGTCCTCGTGTCGGTTAGAAATTGGAAAAATAGTGTGCGTGTTGGATTTCGATTCCAAGTAGGTGAATCATCACTTTTGAAGTTACAACATCAAGCTGGAAATTTCTATCTAACAGTTTTTCTTACTTTATTTAATCTACGAGTAAATAATATCTGAGCTAACAGCAACATCACGATCAACCGCAAGTCACTCAGAGACTCTAATAAAAGCCGGTTCCGCACCAAGACCAATCTCCTCCTTCCCTCCATCCAGTGACCAGCAACTGGCGTTCCTATAGATTTCGATTACCGGTCTTGTTTTGATGCGTAGGTAATTTGTTGTTGATTAAATTGACGGAACTGGGAACTAAAGTTTGCATTTTGGTATTCAGATTCCCTGTTGTCGATTATCGATTCAATCAATCTCGGTCTTCGTCTTCTGCTTACGTCAAATAGCTGTCTGTCGCTGTCACCTCTTCCTGACATTCATTTGACGTGGACGTGGACCTTACCTTACAAATTGCATAGTTGATTTAGTGAGGTTTCTTCTAGTCAACCTTCAAACGTAAAAAATTAAAGGCCAGTTGTCAGTAGGTAGGAATTAGAATTTATTTATAACGATGGATCCCAATCAACCAAATGGTCCAGATCCGAAGAGCTTGGAGGTAAGTACAAATTTTGCTACTTTATTTTTCGTCATAATTAATGTTTCGCAAAATGTGAAACTCAAAGATGTTCTTATGAATGTCATTGTAAGATTTATTTTATTTACTGTACAGGAGTTACAGAAGGCAATGAGAGCGTTGCAGGTTCATCAGCGGCCACCACGCACAACCGAGGAAGCTACACATCGCTCGTTTCAGTTTTGGTCCACGCAGCCAGTTCCTAAATTAGGTAGGTAATTTGAATTTGGTGTAATCTTATATATGCCTTGCCTTTATTGTTCTGGCTTCATGGTTGTCGGTTGTACAAGTACAGTATTATGATATTATGAAACTATGATTTACAGCAATGGAAAACAACTTGTATAATGCGGTATTGCATTTTTGATTGTATTGACAGATGAGCAGGTGACCACAAATGAGGCAATTGAGCCACCAGTGCCCACGGAAAAAATCCGGCAGGATCCATACACGCTCCCGGAAGGATTCCACTGGGATACTTTAGATATCGACGATCATGCAGTCGTGAGTATATTTCTTGTATATTGGCTGAAATTAATATGATTCAATTACTCGTACGCCAACGACGCGAAATTTGAAAATTTGTTTTATTTTTACTTGCAGCTCAAGGAACTTTACACTTTACTGAGTGATAACTACGTCGAGGATGATGACTGTCTCTTCCGATTTGACTATCCAGCCAGCTTTTTAAAATGGTAATTCTAATCGTTATTAAACTATCAAATGGAATGAGCTGGGGCAAAGTGTAGCTCAGCAAAAATGGGATTCTCATTATTTTGATGGGTTGGTTTTTTTACACAGGGCGTTGAAACCTCCCGGCTGGAAGTTAGAATGGCATTGCGGAGTACGAGTAAATAAAAATAAAAAACTGGTCGGTTTTATCTCTGCCGTTCCTGCTACTGTCGAAGTTCATGGAGAGTAAGATTTTGTGCCATTTTAATTTTTTTATTTGACTGTTACATTTTGTGCTTCATAATTGCATGCCGCCAAGACGTTGATTTGATCGGTATGTAGCATATGCGTTTTTTCTGTGTATACAGTGAATGTAATGATGTTCTTTTTTGTACAGACCGTTGAGAATAGTGGAAATAAATTTCTTATGTGTCCATAAGAAACTTCGTTCGAAGCGAGTGGCTCCAGTTTTAATTCGGGAAATTACACGTCGGGTTAATATCCATGGAATATTTCAGGCAGTGTACACAGCCGGAGTTGTACTTCCGAAGCCTATTGCCACTTGTCGTTACTGGCATCGGTCCCTGAATCCCAAGAAATTGATTGAAACCCGATTCTCGCATTTGACACGTAATATGACACTACAACGAACCATGAAACTGTATCGACTTCCCGCAGAACCTAAATGCAAACTTCTACGACCTCTGACCATTAATGATGTTCCTTCTGCTCAAGAACTGTTGGCAACACATCTAAAGCAATTTAAACTTAGTCCAAGCTTCGACAAGGAAGAATTCACTCACTGGTTCCTCCCACGTTCCAATATCATTGATACTTATGTCGTTGAGAAGGAAGGAGTCATTACTGGTATGTAGTATTATGTGATTACAAGAGTAGAAATGCAATAGGAACTCTAATTTTTACCTAAAAATGTTTCCCATAAGCTGTTAGATTAATTAATGGTTAGAATATTAAATAATTAACTACTGTTGAAATTATTGTTTTGTATTTTGTCACAGATATGGTTAGCTTTTACACGCTGCCATCGACCGTAGTCAACAATCCAGTTCACAAGACAATTAAAGCAGCCTATGCTTTCTATAACGTGGCTACATCGCTGTCACTCCAAGAGCTCATGCAAGATGCTCTTATTATTGCCAAGAACGTAAGTATATATGATCTCAATTTTTATCCGTAGGCACCTATTATTTATTAGTCTTTTATAAAGATATGTGGAATAATATTTTCACTGCGTCTTAACATTTTTCAGAGTGGTTTCGATGTGTTTAATGCCTTGGATCTTATGGAGAACAAAACCTTTTTGGAGACGCTGAAATTTGGAGTGGGTGATGGAAATCTTCAGTACTACTTGTACAATTGGAAGTGCCCCTCTATCAAGCCTAATGAAGTTGGTCTAGTTCTTCAGTAGAATTATCAAGTACAAAGTTTATATGTGTGATCCGCTTTTGTTCGAATTCATTATGTGACACTAACAGCAACCAAATTTATTACAATACCACTACCATTACCGCCGCCACCATTACTACCCAAACTTCCACCAGATATCACACCATCATCATGATCATCATCCCTCTCCAAAAATTGATAGAAAATAGAGACCTATACATTTTAAGTCTTTATCAATTAATCTGCGAAAGTTAAAAAAAAAAAGGAAACCACCAGACTTCATTACTTAAGTTGCCTTGAGTCTACTCTACTAATATATACAATACAAATCATACAACAACAATGGCTTTCAGAATAAGTTCATTTTAAAATGGGAATATGAAAATGTAATTATACAACTAAAACTACTCGTTGCAGTTAGGGATAGTATCCTTATAATATATCTGAATTATTGTAGACACTATTTGATTTTGGTGTTTGTTTCGTTCTTAGATTGTACAATAGGAATTAAGGATCGAGCTCTAACACTAGCTTAGGTCTTTACATTTTAGTTACTTCACTCTTCTGTATTGAAACAAAAATTAGATACTCGACGCGAATCTTCTTAAAAAGGTGTACCCATGGCCAGGGATGTTTTGATTTTCAACTTTTGTGACGTACCTAGTTCTTATCATGTCATGTCGCTCCTTGTAAATCTAGAAAATCAGGAAATATACTAAACTCTCTACCGTACACTATTTTAAACTCTAAATATTCATTGAATAATTTAAATGCCAGTGCACACAATTATTCAAGGAATAAATAATTAAACTTGGATCTACCTCATTCAGCAGGCAGTTTAAAAATTAAAACATGCAGGAATATTTAATACCGAATTTCGTGGTAATCGCTGTGATGGACACTGACATAGTTTACACAGCATTTGAAATGTGTCCTGTATCCACGGTCCACCTTGACCTTTCATTTGACAATAGTAAGCAATTAGTAACAATATAATGAAAATGTGTGGCAAATAGGTGACGATTCGAATTTTGATAGAATTCAAAACAGTTTCACAGCAATACAATTATTACATGTTATATTACTTAATTACCGATTATGAACCAAATGTTACGTTGAATTATATTTATAGGTACTGTCAGGAGAAAGCAAAAACAAAGTATTTAAAATATAAAATGTTTTACTTTACACAGTCTTGTACTTTCCTAATTTTGACTTTGTTTTCCTGTTGGCTTTTATTGGTATCCTTCCTTAACCTAACCTACCTGATACTGGTATGGTAGACCAATCAGTAAACATTAAATGTATGATTTAGTAGTTTACTTCCGGTACTATCTAGATTCCAAATTATAAATCTAGGTTACTAGATGTTATTAGCTAATTACCAATAAATAAATAGTAGATTATAATAACTGTAGTTATTAATGAAGGATACATAAATACTAGTTATAATGAGTATGAATAAAAAATAAATAAACTGTTTGTATAATTATAAGACAGCTTTTAAATTTTTTGTAAATTATATTCAATCATAATCACCGTAAATATTTTGATAAGTGGATAAACTGAGTTTAAAGAGTTTGGAATTTGAGACCACTAAAATGCAAATCTGTAGACCTATACTGTAAACGGTCATCATAGTATGGTTTGACCTTCTGTCACTATCTGTCATCTGTGCTGTGGTGCTGGTACGTAATTGTAATCATTTTATTTAAACGCATACAAATCGGAAAAATACTTGAAAATTGAGTCGCTGTTGCTAAACTGATAGCGTTGAGGTAATGCTTTGTCATTGTCATTCATTCATGTGTAGATGTTATAATAATTACATGCATATTGCGTGTCGTGCGCTAGTACGTGGTTAATTAGTTGTAATCATTATTTACTTATTGCAGACTTTAATATTGATCTTGAGCCTGATCAGCAATTACAAAATCAATTTAAAAGCAATGCTCACAATGATTTCAGCTAGTGTATTTCCTTGGTAGTAAACATAGTTAATTTATCAATTTGTTGTAACTAGTTAGTGAAGCTAGTATCTATGTATTTGCAAGTACTGTACGTTTTTATTTCATCTTTTTTTGGAAACTTATAAACTTCGATTTAGTGTCACCTTGGTTCTGATTTTAATGTTGGTTTAATACCTATAATTATACATGATGATTTACCTGCATAACATGAACTGGGTAATGCAATGGATGCCTACATACATTATATTATAATAACATATATCATTATAATTATCTGCTGCGATTGTGTATGTGACGATTTAGTTCTAGTGGCTGAGGTCTACTCCGACAGAGGAATGTGTCGCTAAATAGGAATACTAAGAGAATGTAACAAGAGTAATATAATTACTAAGAATGCGACTGGTACACAATTATTATTACAAAGGATAATTGCCATTATCATTATGTAATAAAAATCAAAAATAATCTGTGTGTGATACTGCGTGTAGTTCGACGTTCGCTCATTTCGGTTTTGCTGGTGCCCATAATTCCATTTTGTCAATTTTAATTCGGTGTCTTTGGAGTCGACTGTCAAAAAATGCTAAGAAGTCAAGCAAAGGATTCCACACACAATAAAGCATGCTACTCTTATTTTACCCTTCTTGTAAAATGCAAAACCTTGTAATTGCATAATTCGGGAGGATCTTAAACCTCCTAACTAAAGCATTGCATAACTACCTAACATTGACTATAATAAAGGCAGTTTTGTATCAGGTTACACTTGAATTTACTGTACGTACCTATGTAAATGAAACATTCAACAATCGTTATGATCGAAGCTTCGCCCCGTGCACAAATAAAAGACAGGTAATTATTTATGCATCGCTATTATGTAATACATCATCTTGAAGGTTTGACATAGAATTCTACTTTAATTAAAGCCTCATAGTTTTCCTTTGCGCCTTCAATAACAAGGTAGTGCAAATAATGTATCTAGCTAACGCTGTACGATCAAGTATGATAGCTTACAATTAAGTCGATTACATAATTTGATCCTTGCTGGAGATTTGGTCTTGAAGCGTAGGCTTCAAGTAAATGTAAAACATGAGTTAACCTAAAGTTCAAGTACCTACTACTACTGTGGTAGGTGCTTTACGAACAACTAACAGAACCTTGTGCATACATACCTACATAATTACTACAATTGTGTGAGTTGCGTTGCATGTCAATGGAAAGATTCCGGTTAGACCAGAATTTGGAGTTTGGGGATTGCCTTTGTCTTCCTTAGTTTGATTCTTTGGTTGTGGTTTCCACTGAGTTTGACTTGGTGTACTTGTCGATATCGAATTCGAAATACACGTGACGATGAAACCTTACTATGATGTCGTGGTCGTAGAAATAGTCGTACGATCCTGCTGATGTTGATGATTACCTAACAATTATTAGTCTAAGTAAAAATGTAATCCTCCTTCGTTTTCTTTATATGCTTAGAGCTTAAACTGAATTTGTCGGAAACTAAAGTCTAGCCAGGGCAATATATTTACAGTACATGTTTATCCCACTTCGCCTCGTAAAACCGTGAAACGTTCTTGTTCTTCAGTTCTTAATAGGGACCAGACCGTAATATTTTGTGTCATATTGCATACGTCAATACGCTGTAATGCAGTACGATGTAGCGAACACGAATTACTGGGTAATTATTACACGAGTTGTGCATTATGTTATGTTAAACCGATCTCATTTTATTTCTGCCTCATATTCAATATTTCTTGAAACAAAAAAATGACACATCTGCGTATAGTGTTTTAATGGCAGGAGCGGATATTGGAATGTCGTTACTTTTTTGTTATCTAAATTCGTATAATTTATTACCAGCATGTAATAATTAATTATAAAAGGAGGTTGGAACTCATTCTTAATTTATACATAATAATTAGAAATTTTTTGATGGGATCCCTATTTAAAACAATAAATGAGGCTACAAAACATATTTGATGTTTTAATTATTAAACAAAAATTTAAATGAGCTATAAAAGTGCAAAACAGGTCATTCTATATAGCTTTCAATACGAACAAATAATGGCAACATACAATCGTATCGAAATCTTGTTTTTTAAAATAAGTTTTCACTTATAATTCACTTGACAGAAATCTTTATTTCTTCCATTTACACAACGTGGAGTTGCTGCATTGTATTGTACGTAACTATCGTTGACCATAAAGTAAACAAAAACTTAAAATTCTAAACGTGTTGAAATGTTAGTTATTATAATTACACTTGACAGTGATGTTCCTCCAACCTTTGAAGGACCTTCCACAACCAACGTTAACGAAACTATTACAAAATTTCTCCAATTATTCGCTGTTAGATTTAAATTACCGAAAGCAATCATTCATAAAATTAAACCCATTCCAAAAAGATATTGTACTGTATATACTGTGTCGTGTTGGCAATTGCAATTGTACATCAGTGACTTAATAAAGTTTTTCTCTCTATTTTGAGCGGCGTCTAACCCGAACCTGAAAATATTTTACATTCTTTACATAATATAAACTATTTTGACAAACTGCGTAAATCTGCTTTCTTCCCCAGTGCTTCAAAATCAAGTTTTGACGTTTCTAATTTTTTCTAACATCAGATTATTGACGGCTAAATAAAGCCTTCTATTTCTATCGCTGTTAAGAGTTGGACAGTTTTTTTTACATCTCTTGTGACGAAAATACTGTTTGAGTTCTCGAAGAGTATATAACTTATAAGCCAGCCAAGAAGCTGGATTTTTTTTAGATTTTTCGTTGGTCATGACAAGATAATTACATCGGTTCGAGGCTCGAGGGGAGAGCTTTAACCCAGGAACTTCGAAACAAAGCTAAAATCTCCAAAAGCTTCAAACAAAACTTTTACCCTCATTTTGGTTTGAACTATACCAAACGTAAAATATTTTAGTGATTCTACTGTACAAAAACTGATGCCATATTTATGAACTGCATGCCATTTTCGAAGAGCTATGTACTTAGGTGTCATTTTTGGCATCCAGGTAACGCGTTTAGGTACGCGCATTGAATTTAAACTATCCAAACCACTCACTGCCAAACGATGCATTTTTCATTCTTTTACCATTAATGTAAAATGGGATTCCCATTGTGGCAGTTTACATATAAACATATTTAATGTATGCGATATTTTCTTGGATTGCTTAGTTTTTCTAATGTAGGGAAGAACACAGGTAATTAGTTCATCATTCATAACTCCTGACCCGAATTACCTAGTTAGAATGCCGAAAACACGGTAAAGGCTTAGTGTCGACACGAACAATATTCATGGAACATAAAATTATTTTTTGCCTGGAAAAACAGATGTTTTTCTGTATGCTGCAATAATTATTTTCACTATTATTACTCAATGCCTACTTTCCCATTATTATTGCCTATTGTATTTATAAAGCGCGAAGGAAGATATTACGCGCTTAAGTGCTACGAAGTATGGTTTTGTTTTAACAACCTGTACTCCAGTTTACAAGTCAAATACCAACATTGCACATAGCATATTTTGGAACTTCGATGACGATTTGTATTAATTGAATATTCAATCTGTAATGTGCTTACATAATATAATGGGAACACCCTTAGAATTGCATAAAACTGTTATACGGCAGATTTGACATAAGGAACAAAAACTATTGGAAATATGCTGCCGTCAGTCCTTGTTGATTTCTACTGTAATATTACATCTTACAAAAACCATGACAGAGTGGTAATAAACATTGCTTGAAAAAGTGCAAAACGGACAAACGAGAAGTATGTGGATGTTTAAGAAAAATTTAAAACGATTACATGCCAGGATTTGAAAAGGCATGCAGTTGATTAATTTCTAACTATATAGTACACGCTAAAAAAAATTGACGAACATCAACCGGATTACAATTATTTTGTAATTGGCACACTATTAATATCAGAAAAAAACATCCATAGCGAAACCTATTAAATATATCAATAGTTCTCTGTTAATAATTTACCGAGACCCACTATTAAAAT